>PVKN010009064.1:0-24245 GCA_004027915.1 Capromys pilorides
TTTTTTTTTTTTTTTTCTTTTGGTCTTTTTGAGACAGGGTCTCACTATGCAATTCAGGCTGACCTTGAGCTCATTTTTGTAGCCCAGGCTGGTCTTGAACTCACACTGATCCTCCTGCCTCAGCCTCCCAAGTACTGGGATTATAGGCATGCCACCACCACGCCCGACCAAGAGCTAATTTATTTTCTATTGGAGGTATAGGCACTAGCTTGAAGCTATTATTTTCTCTTTCCCAAGATCTGTCCCTGGGGAAACTAAGAGGTCAAGAGACTTCCTTTACAACGTTTTGACATGACTTTGACGTGAGGGGATGTGAGGAAATCAGAAAGTTGACTTCTTTGTCTGAGACTTTAAAAATTATGGGGCCATCATAATGCTTCTGGAAGTGAGCAGTGTTGTGTGGTGGAAGGAGCGTGACTTTGGGAGCCAGGCAGGTTTGGCTTCGCTTACCAGCTTCCCTTGCCAACTTGTGATCTCCGTTAAGTTATATAATCTCTTGAAACCCTCTTTTTCATCTCTGAAATTCAGTTGTAAGGACTTGCCTCATAGGAGTTAAGAGTGTTTGCAAATTATTTGGCAGACAGACAGACACATAGTAGGGGCTCTGTGTATGGTAAGTATCATTCCTCCCTATAAGATCTATTCTACACATCTAGAAACACCCATAGTAGAAAAAGAACACTTTAATTTTTATTAATCAGTTAACACTTAGAAGTTCATCGAACTTTCAGATGGTTGTCTCCTGTGATTTATTCCTGGATTCTCTTCGAGGGGAATGTCTAGATGATAACCTCAGAAGGCTCAAGTCCCTGCACCTGTGTTGGTGCTTACATCTCCATGAGCACATGCTGACTTTTCTATTTCCATATCTATACACTAGGAGGACAGTAAGTTTCTCAAAGGCTTGTTTTGACCATCAAATAATGTATGATGCTGACTTGGTAATTAACCACTGTACAAGTTTTATCCAGGGGGGGGAAAAAGTTTTACCTGGTGATCAACTTGAAATCTAATACAACTTTTTTTTTCCTTTTATGGTACTGGTGGTTGAGCCAAGGGCTCCTATGTTCTAGGCAAGCACTCTACCATTGTGCTATACCTCCAACCTCCCAAAAGATATTTTGAAAAAAATTAAATTTGGGGGCTAGGCATATAGCTTAGAAGTGGAGTGTTTAACTAATGTACACAAAGCCTTGGGCTGAACCTCCAGTAATGGAAAAGAAAAAATTTTTCCCGATAAGCTTTGTTGTGCAGTGAGCTCTCTCTTGGAGTGTGTTAGCATGAGAGAAATTTTCTGTTGTAGAGACCCATCCTGTGTGGAGGACTGAGTGCTCCACACATCTTTATACATTATATAACAATTGCATTCCTAAGTGCAGTGAAATAATGGCATCAGAAAACCTTTTGTTTTTTGGCAGGACCAGGGTTCGAACTCACAACAGTGCACTTGCCTGGCAGGCACTTGTGCCACGGAGCTATCTCCCCAGCCCCAGCATCAGAAAACTTTAAATGTACTTATTTTTCAAAAGTGAGAGATTCTATAAATGTCTTAGTTACTCTTCTCTAATTGCTGGGACAAATACCTGACACCCAAAGTGAAGGAAAGAAAGGTTTATTCAGCTCCCAGTTACTGGAGGTTTCAGTCCATATTCAGCTGGCTCCAAGGCTGAGTGGAACAGGGCAGAGAGCTTCCAGTTCATGGCAGTGGAACAATTGCAGCAGAGGCAACTGAGAGCAACAGAGAGAGAGAGTCTGTTTCTCTGTCTCTCTTATATTACATTCAAGCTCTCTGCCTCAGGATATCTCTGCCTCAGACCTCACTCATAATCCCAGCAGTACTAAACCGCATAATCCCAGTGGATCATGAGTTAGTCTCAAACTCTAGTAGTCCTTGCCCCATGACTGCATGAGGCTTTGTGGGGACAACTAGAAACAAACCATAACAATGAGATGTATTTAAATTCTAGTTTTAGGGGGCCAGCCAAATAGCTCAACAGGTTAAACACTCTGCAAGCAGGCGCCGGGGCTGGGGGTTATATCCCTGGACCTGCTGTGTCTCCCCACCCCCACCCCTAGGCATGTTGAGTGACAGTTGAGACTGGGCATGGTGGCACTTGCCTATAATCCCAGCTCTTGGGAGGCTGTAAACAGGTGGATCACTGTCAGTCTGATGTAGTAGTGAGACCCTGAACACCCTGTAGACCCTTCCCTAAAATACTAAATAAATAAATAAATAAATAAATAAATTCTAGTTTTAGGGTTTATGTTTTGTTTTGTCTTTATTTTTCAAAACAGGGTCTCTGTGTGGTTCAGGCTGACCTTCAACTATATGGTTCTGCCTGACCTTGAACGTACTGCGATCTTCTTCCCCCCTCCAAAGATGGGATTACAAACATGCACCATCATATCCAGCTAATTTTAGTCTTTATATCACAGTAAAACTTCTTTTGATTCCTGACTTTAATAAGCTTTGATGAATGTATAGAGTCAGATATCTACCACTACAAGAAAAATGCTGTTCTATTTCGCACCCCTTCTGTAAACTTCCTTGTGCTCTCAATCCCTGACAGAGACTCATCTCTATCCCAATAGTTTTGCCTTTTCTAAAATGTCTTAAATATGATGATATGATATTATCTTTTGGGATCCTACTTCCATCTAGCAAAGTGCATTTGGGATTTAGGGCTGTATTACTATGTGTATCAGTGATTCATTTATTTTTATTATTTGATAGGTATTATATAAATATCTACAATTTGTTTATTCATTCACCGTTGAAGGGATACTAGGATTGTTTCTGGTTTTTGTGATTATGAATAAAGCTGTAAAATAAAACAAATAAATAAACATTTACCAGTAGGTTTTTGCTTGAACACAAGTTTTGTTTCTCTTGAGTAAACACCTATAAGTAGGATTGCAGGGTACTATGCTAAGGAAATATTCAACTTCATATAAAACTGCTGGTTTTCCAAAGTGGCTATATCGCTTTCTACTTGTACCAATAATGTGTGACTGCTTCAGTTGTTCTGAATTTTGGCCAGCAATTGATATTACCACTGTTTTCTTATTTTAGTCATTCTGTTACATGTGATCTATTGTGATTATAATTTACAGTTTCCGAATGACCGGTGATTTGGGGTTATATTTTTGTTTGTTTATTTGCTATCTGTGTATCTTCTTTTGTAAAACGTTCAATTTTTTTTGTCAATTTCAATATTTATTTTCTTATTGTTGAATCTTAAAGACTTTTAAATATGTTCTTGGTATAAGTCTTTTGTCAGGTACATGATTTACAAATAGTTTTCTCCCTGTGTGTATAGTGTTTTGATTCTTTTGTTTTCCATATTAATCTTATCTTTTATAGGCTGTTTTGGTGTCTAGGGATTCTTTGTCTAAGCAAAAGTCACAACAAATTTTGGGTGTGTTTTCTTCTAGAAGTTTTAGAATTGTATGTTTTACCTATAGCTTTATTATTAGTTTGACTTAATGTTTGATGTAGTATTCTTAAAGGTGATAAGTATCAGTTGAGATCCCTTTCTCCCTCTCCTTCTTTGTATTGTTAGTACATGCAGACATTTACTTGGTCCAACACAATTTGTTGAAAAGATTATCTTCCATTTGATTCACCTTTGCATTTCTGTAGAAATTAACTCTTATTTGTATGGGCCTGTCCATGAACTCTACCCTATCCCATTGTTCTGTGTGTTTATCAATGCCATGCTGTCTTGATTATGGTAGCTTTATAGTACACTTGAAATCAGATAGCCTGAATCTTCCAGCTGTGTTTATTTTTCAGAATTGTTTTAGCTATTCTAGTTCCTCTGCCTTTATTTAAAAAAAAAAAAACAAAAAAACAATTGCTCTTTAAATTCCTTGACCGGGCTGGTGAGACGGCTTAGCGGTCTAAAGCACGTGCATCGGGAAGTTTAGGCTGAAGCACAGGGACCGTGGCTCGATCCCAGGCCCCGCGTGCTGCGCCGCCCCCCACCCCCAAGGGAAGGCTGAGCCGGCCATAACACAAAGAAATATGTAATGTGGTTGAAGAAAATAAAATAAACTTTTAAAAAAAAAAATTCCTTGACCTCTGAAATCTACATAAAATCATACTGTGATTTGGATTGCTGTCAGGTTGAATATATAAATCAGTTTGGGGAAAGATGGCATTTTAACAATATTTGAATCTTTTAATCCATGAATACAATACAGCTATCATGATTTTTATAAAAAACATTTTTGGGTGTTTTATAGCTTTCAGCATATGACTCCTACAGCTATTTTGTTAGATTTATACTTGAATATTTATTTTCTGTTTACAATGTAAATGGTACAATTAGAAATAAAATACTGAGTGTTCACTACTTTCATTAAAACCTTTGTCTCTGGCTGTGCGTGGTGCATGCCTGTAATCCTTGCACTCAAAAGGCCGAGGCAGGAGGATTGTTTTAAGTTTGAGATAAGTGTGAGCTACAAAGTGAGCTCAAGGCCAGCCTGAGCTGTATATAGCAAGACCTCATTTCAAAAAAAAAAAAAAAACCAACTTTGTCTTCTGAAGGTGTTTTCCTATCATTTAATACCTTTCACAAGGTTGTTTCTTGATGATTGTTCTTCCTTCAGTCATCATCTGTTTGTGATCTCACAATCCTTTTACCATTTTGTAATTAGTATGATCTCAAAGCAAATGACTTCAAAGGATACATCTGGGAGGATCTGAAAAGTGCTCTTCTCTAGACGGGTGGATTAGGTTTGAGACAATATCCATGTCTCCTTTGCATTGGTATCATGGGCATTTTAGAATTTCTTTTGTTTTGTTTTACATGTGGGAACACCATTCAATTTTTTTTTTTACTTAAGATCTAAAGTAGATATATTAATTTTTACCTTGGGATAAATGAAACTTCGTGGTAAACACTCTGGAAAAAGTGGGTACTTTCTGGGTTTTTATTCTGAAAGAACTAAACAAACCAATTTCAGGGAACATATAGCAGCTGTTACCCTCATTATATTTCCTTCAGTGATTCTTGTCCCATCTTCTGTTCCTGTTTTATTGTTGTATACTTTACACTCTTGGAGTACAGCCAGGTGGAGAGATGATAGCATGCCTAATACTTTTAGCATTTGCCATCCCGTTTAGCTGTTGTCACAGCTGAGTAAATTACAGATGACAGCACTGGTCTTCAGAGTGACCTGACCAGGCTTACATGGCTGCTTAAAAGGCATGACTTGAACACAGATCCTATCTGTAAAGTCTCTGGCCTTCTCTTTGCCCTCCGAGAGTCCATTCCAGTTTTATTACTTCATGGAGAACTTTCTTGGGTGACAAACTTCTTTGAAAATCTGCTATGAGTTCCTGGAACAGTCTCAGAAAATATTTTTGGATGTTCTTATAAAAGTTCTGTAGGCATTAGGACTTTTACCTAACCCCTTTTATGATCTCTGAATCCTATGTTAAAAAAAAACTATACTCACTAATTTCTTTTTCTTCAGTTATCAAGAACTACCCAAACCATGCATTCCTCTCATAGGACAGTGGAACACAAATGTGGCACTACCTGTCATTGGTGTTTTGCGTTGACAACTGCTGAAGGCCCCAGGCTTTTCTTTCTGTCTATTCATTCTTTTCGTGCTTTCATCTGTGCGAATGGCTGGTGATTCAGCTGTGAATAAAGTACTAGCCCTGTCTTCAAGGACTTCATGGTCTAGTGCATGTCAGAAATGGTCATTCTTGGAATGGCTGAAATATGTTCACATGGTACAGAGAGGCAGCAGAGAGTAGTGGAAGAGTCTAGATGTGTATTCAAACTTGAATTTAATTTCAGGCAAGTTGCTATTGAATTATCCTATGCCTCTGTGTAAAAGGAATGATGATGATAAAAACCCTATTGCTACTTGATATCAATTCTAAATGAGATCTCTTCTTAGTAAAATTAACTTTTAGGGGAGAAGTTCAATACATAAAAAGTCCTGGAAAGAATACCTGGTTGCAGAATTTTAATAAAGTTTAGCCATTATTAGCAATTCAGACTTTTTGCTACAAATGTGAGGCTAAATCACCACTAAGCCAGACCTATAAAGAAAGAAAGAAATGTAAGTATGAATGCACAGTACAAACTTTCATATTTAAGGTCTACATTCACTAATATCCAATCAGATTTTTCTGAAATTGAGTTTAAATAGTAAAGAGAAATATACTTGATTGTGTAGAAGGTGCACTTACTTTTCTTTTGTTGCTTGCTATCTACCTGTTAGAATGTAGTTTACAAGAGACTACATATTATTTTCTCACAAAGAAAACTGCCTCAAGACATGTAGGGTGTAATTTGTGACTGGATTAAGTTATGCCACCTTTGAAGTTGGTCACAGCCCAAAAGCACAAGAAATTGTTCACAAAGGAGCCCATCGATTCTCTTTCTCTGTAAGCATCCGAGCAGTGAGACCCGCACAGTCTATTTGGCACAGTGGCAGCCCTCAGCTGGCTGGGGGCCCTCCTGCTGTTGGGCAGAGGATGCGCTGGAACTCTGCTTATAGCCAAACAGAGCCTGCCTACAGATCTGCTGGTGGTTAACTGGGGCCTTGTGACTCTCTATGCTATAGCCTGCTGCTTTAGTTGCAATATCTTTTCCTTAATATTTTCCATCTGGCCAACAATGACCTATAAAGACAGACACAAACCAGGGTTTGAATTATAAAGGAGGGTGATGCTGAAATGCTTCCAAATCACACTCTAGAACCTGTGGTCCAGCAGCTGCCTTTGCTTGCATGTTGGAGAGAAGGAAACTTTTCTCAAGTTGGTTTGCAAAGCATTCAGTCACATCAAAGACCTGAGCCATTCAGCTTTTAAGTATTTTAAAAGGCTTTTTAAATTCCTTCCCGAAATGTCACTGAATTTTAACTTTTAACCCACAGTTATGCCACTGATATTGAAGATTTCTGAGTAAAAATATGACGAGGGTTACTAGAGTTTCATTCTCAACTTCTAAATTTTTTAGCTACTTCTGAAGTTGTAACAATTAGTGAAGCGTGTGGCATAATTGGTGTCATTGCACTCTAAAAGGCATTGCAGTTGTAGACATGTTTTACTGTAAAGTTGGCACTCTTTGAAACAGAGATTTAAAAAATGAGTAAGAATTGCTTTTAAATTTATCTTTACTAAGAATTTCACAGAACATGCTTTTATTAAGAGAGCCAGATTGAAGAAGTAGGCAGTAAAGCCAGTTTCATGCTTTGAGTCATTAGAAGGCTGTTGAAAATATTAATCAAGACCAAAGTGCAAGTTTGGATTTTAACGATTTTCTATGTGCTATCCAGTCACTTGGGAATAATTCCTATTTTGTTTTTTTTTTTGTTTTTTGTTTTTTTTGTTTTTTAATTACTGGATTTTTTTGGGAGTTGCTGTTTTCTTTAGGTCTTTCTTGTCTTGGGATCTCCTTAATCTAAGAAAGGTGAGTTGAGTTTTGGAAGAGAACCTGTTGCTCAGAGAGGTTATTGTTGGGAATCTGTGGCACAGCATCATAGAAAAAGCTGGGGAGGCCTGGCCAGCTTTGATACTCAGACCTTAAGTCCATGCTGCCACCTCCTGTCTGCATCCTAGCTTTCATGTTAAATCGACCAGGCTTCTCTTCTGTTACTAACTTCCTCCCGCCCTCCTTCCTAAGCTCCACTGTCCTTTCTTCCTTTCCCATTTTCTGTTTCTTCTCTTCATGGTTAACTCTTTGTGACCAAGTTGAAGTTGGGTTTGACCTGGAGCCAGCAACTTGAAATGTGGAGTTTACTTTTCAGTACTGTAAAGGATTAAATTAAAAGGGTATGTGCCTTAGAAATTGATTAGATATTACCTAGGTGTGATCTCCAGTATCCTTCTTCTCTCAGTCTCCTTTAATGAGTGGTACTTATTTTATATTGTGGTTCTCAGTTCATAAGTCTGAAGGTTAGGAGGAGAAATGCAAGTTAATTGGAGAAGCCTAAGTGGCTTGAAAAATGGAAGTGAGCACCAAGTGCTAAAAATACAAAGGGTTACACTAGTTCAGTGCTTTCAAGAAGAAGAATGAAGAAGGGAAAATTTTGTTATTTAGTAATCTGAGCAGCAAGCCAAGATTACAGTAGAATGGGGTTAATGTTTGATGTAACCCATTCACCCACTCAGTAAACTTGGTTCCATGAATATTTACTGCATTCTTCTGTGAACCAGGCAATGCAGTTGACACCGAAGTTATAGTCAGACCAGTGGTCTAAATGCAGTAATGTGTAAATGCTTGGAGGTAGTTCATATAACTTGATGGACTAGGGACAAAAAGTGATTTAAAGGGCTACTAAGAAAGTCACCTATTGGAGTGGGGAACAGGGGAAGATTCACATAAGGAAGAGCATCACAGGCAGGTTTGAACAGCACAGGTAGAGTCCTAGTACTGAAGGAGCACAGTGTTTCTGAAGTGACAAATCGGTGTGCCTGGAGTGCACTCTGGCTTTGTGGGGAGTGGCAGGCAGTGAGCTTAGGAGACCCAGAGATCAAGGGTACCCGCCATGTAGTAGATCTGGGGCTTGATTCTTAGGTCAGTGAAGAGTGACCTGGAGAATCCTCAGTGTCACATTTATTATCATTTGGGCTCTAGTGCATAGGACCAGTGAGATAAGAAGCCCTGAGAACCTGCATGAAGGTAAGAGAGGAAGAAGAAAAGTTGGTGTGAAAATGAGTGGCCAACTTAGCAAGCATGGAGTCCAGGGCAGAAGCCAGTTCTCACTTGATTACACACTTGGCAGGTGTACTGTTTATAATCTGATGTCTTGTGTTTTGAACTTAAGCACTGAACACTTTGCTTTTTAAATACTTGAAGGATGTTTGATGCATGAATGAATAAAGGCCATTTCTTTTAGGCTAAGGTGACTGATGTAGTCTAATTCCATTTCCCTAAACTAGCACTGAGTTGTTCCTGTTCCTCAAGTGTGTGCTTACAACAGCAGAACAGAGGCAGCCTGTGTATATCTGGATGGGATTTTAGACATTGCTATAGATAAGCAAGAGTCAGCTGTAAATAATTAGGACCCAACCCATAAGAGGAAATGTTGACAGTGATAAAATTACCTCTGCCAAGATCAGTGTGAAGGGTTTGAGGGTATTTTAAATAGGCCCAATAGTCAGAAAAGTGACCATGTGTAGTTGCTGGCCTCATAAAAAGACTGTGTTTCAGTAAATGAAAGGATCAGAGGGGCAATTCTTCTGATCCTTTGCTGGGTTGAGCTGGGCCCTCTACTTTGATTATATTTGAAGTTGCAGCCCCATTAATGAGAACACTTTAACTGGTCTCAGACCAATCTTTCTTCCTCTTTACTTTTGTTCATTGGGGACCCCCTTTGGATCCTCAGCATGCAGAAACCCTTTTTCATTGAAGAATAAGAATACTTTGCTTTGGAGCTCTGGGGCATCAGAGATAGCTGCCTCTTTTGTCTCCCTGCTCCCACCCTCTTGCCCCCTTCTTGTTTAGGACTTATGTGATATTTGGAATGGCAAAAACTCTTTTCTCTGTTGCCAGTATATCGTACCAGCTCTCGAGGCAGGTATGTGAGGTGCTTGAATGTGAGGTGATTCTGAACTAGGTTTGGATGTAGAAGGGACATTCTTTAATGAAAAGTTAGCATATTTGATGATCGCAGTATGGAAGGAATGGGGTGATTGTGAGTATGTTGTCCATTTTCCAGATGGAAATTGAATTGGGGCAAGTCTTTATTTAAGTCATGGTAGTTATGGAAGTATAGTAGAAGAATAGGCTTTGCATTCACAGATGAATCCAAGTGTTAGTTTCTTCACTTACATTGGACTGAATATTTTCCTTCTCTTTAATTTATATCAATTTTTTATTTATTTATATGAACAGAGTCTCACTATACAGCTCTGACTCATTAGTGATCCTCCTGTCTTAGCCTCCTCAGTGCTGGGATTACAGGTGTGTACCACCATGCCCAGTTTTAGTGGCCAGCATGGCATACCTCAGGTGCCAGGGCCAGCTCAGCATGCCTTCATGGGAATGGAACCTGCGTCCTTGCACTTGCCATGTAGGCTCATAGACTGCCAAGCTATCTCCCCAGCCCTTTCCTTCTCCTTAAAGTGGGGATTTATAGTGTCAGTAGAGTCTCAGTTGGTATAAGGATGAAGATCAAATAAGATAGCAGATGTAGAAGCACTAGCTCCATGTTAGACACCTGAATGCACCAGGTGGACAGCTGTTTGCATGATTGTCAGACACAGCAGTGGCAGTGTAGTGCAGTGAACAGAGGACAAGTTTAGAGGCCAGGATAGGATCTGGGTCATGGCTCAAGCATAGTCCAGTAGTGTATGGTATGCTGGGCAAAGCACTTAGCCTTTCTGAGCCTTAGTTTGTAAAACGGGAGCTGCAATTCTGGCTTTCCAGGGCTGTGATAGGTTACTAGAGAAAATGTAAAGTATCTAGTACAGAGTTTGGCAAATTGTGGGCACTCTAGTTGAGTCATGACTTTTATCTGGGCTCTAGTTTATAAAGGATCCCCTTCCCCTATCCCAACAGGGCCTCCAGTTCAAATGGCAATCCAATGAGTCCCAAATTTTGACTAATCTTAATGCTACTGCAGCAGAAGGGTACCTAGGAGATAACCATCAATGTCCTTTTGGACTTGGGTCATCTGAGAAACAGAAGGCAAGCACCCTACCCTTGACACACATCTCAGTAGGAAGCTGTTGTTTCAACTGACTTGAGAAATTGCACTGAGTATGGAAAGGATGTCAGAACTTCAGCCAGTGCTGCAACTATAATCACATTATTTTGCTGCTGCTCAGTGGAGCTAAGAAAGCTTAAGAGTATTACCATCTGGGCAGAGCCAACCAATGGTGAACTGTGAACTGCTTACCAACTTAACAGAAACTCTTGCTACCTCATTCATTAATTAGGCCTTTATGGCACACCTTCTCTGGGTTGCTTGGCAACCATAATAGCAGTCATTAAATTCTGTCATTTTGTATTAACCCTTTGGCCCTAGGTGGATTGGGAGCCCCAACCTTAATACTAATGCATTTTACATTAGTACATCTACCTGGGAAATCCCATTCCCTTGACACTTAAACTGTAAAAAGCAAATAGCTAGAGTCCAAAACAGAACAATTTCCTCTTTTTTCCTTCACATTAGTGTATGTGCTTTTTAAAGGCTTTACAAAATTTATCTGTCAGGATGGAGACCATTTCCCAATTTGCTGACAGACAAACATAACGTATACCCAGCAAGATGAAAAGACAGCTAGTTTCCCAGAAAACAGGAGCTGCCTGTGACTTCTGTGGGCTTATGGAGGAAGGGGCTAGTGTGAAAACCAGATGGGAGAGTTGTTAAGACTTGTGTGTTTCCAAAATTGCCTTTGTAGCTGCTTTGCAGAAATTTGGACCATGCATGCTGCAGGGATAGGGGCCATTCCAACAACACGCTGTTTGGTATTTCAGTGATGGATTAGAAAGTAGGGAACAAACTGTGTACTCTGGCAAAAGCTGCCAGGAACTGGAGTGGCCACAGGCATTCTCCGGGAGATTGTCAAAGACTCTTAATGCTTTGCCCTTCAGGTTATTCAAAATTACAAAAATGTAAAGAAAACATGAAAACCCTGAATTAAATAGGGTTTAGGAATTGTAAGTGGTGTATTCTCTTTTCTTGAATGAACTGAGTTGATTTCAGATGTGTGCCATATAACTAATATAATTCAATTTTACAGAAATAAGTTATCTTTGTTTAGTGGGAAAAATAGGAAGAAAGTTACATTTTGTTGGACAAACGTAGGCTTGAATCTCCATTCTAGCCAGGCTGTTATTTTGCACAGTGGTTTTTTTTTTTTCTGAATTCATTTTCTTATGTATGGAATGAGGACTGTCATTCCCTTTCACAGTATTATTATAGAGACGAAATGGGTTACATTATAAACATCTTATCAGGGCAGAACCTATTCATTCCTTTAATAAACAAGCCCTGGAACTACAGTGGATATCAGGAAACTCTCCACTCTCATGATTTTACAGACAGGGTTGTTCTCTGATCTCCTTTTCCCTCACTTTACTGTTATAGATCAGATAAGGCATTACTTGTTCTAGTTATCTGACCTAATCTGAGAATAGTGCTCCAGTCACTGGACAGGTGTGATAGTCTCTCATTTAAATTTCATATATAATACTGTCCATCACTGCTGAGTTTCTTTGGCTACAGCTTGGCTATACATTTACAGTTAGCATAATTTGAATAGTAACTTTAATAGGCAAAAGTAAAAGTAAGTAGTCATTTTCACTTAAAGTTATTTGCATAACACTTAAAAAATTAGATGGTACATTTTCAGTTAAGATTCATGTGATTATAGTAAGGTGACCCCTCATTTATTGGGAAGTTTAAGTAAAAATTTACTCATCATGCCTCTGTCCCACCAAGCATGCAGGCAATACTTAGAGCATTTGGGATTTTAAGTGGCTACTGTTTGTTAACAGAGCGGTAACTTCCCTGAAGGAGTTTTGTGAGCTGGTAGAACTCACAAAGGCAATTAATTTTGTTCTTTGGAGCAATGCCTCCACTGTATTAGTTTGCACTTTATGCAAGCTTAAACGATAACCCTGGAGCCAGTGGTACTATGATCCGATTTGATATTTAGTTTTGATTTTATTAGTAGTTGTCTTTAATGGATGTCTTGTCATGTAGGTTTCCTGATTATTAGTAATTTAAATTGACTCTGAGAATGAAAGGAAACCACAGGCATGAAACTGATGGACTGTGACTGCAGCAGTCTCCAGCTTTCAAGGCAGCTATGATGCCTCGGCAGGCCCCCTTACTTCCCCCTCTCTCTTTTAAGGCTTTGAACACTCTTTCAGCTAATGCTGAAAATGAGAGCTTAATACTGTTACTATATGGAACCTTTAAAAGCAAATGGGCATTGTGAGTGTTTCTTTTTCTTTGAAGGTAAGTGTAGTCCATAGGCCCTCTCTCTACTTGATCAGCTCTAATTTGACCTAGGAGTAGAGATCTGTGAAGATTCTAGTTGAAAAACAATGATTGCAGGAGAAGTAATTTTCCTCCTCCTTCTGTGTGTTTCCCACCATTCTCTAGGATTCCTTGGAGCATCTTGGTAGGGGGAATAGATGAGGATGTGCATTGTTCTGTTGGCTTTCGGTGGTGGCCAAGATCATCATATGTGTTCTGCAAGGGACTGCACCTTGGAACAGGCCAGAGCAGCACAAGTTCTACTCTTAAGTTGCACTCTTGGAGTTGATATGCTGGAGCAGTGATGGCAAACCTTTTGGAACTTTCAATGATAATAAACAGCCAGCTATAGCGCACGTGCCATAGGTTCACCTCCACTGCCCTAGAGTCTAGACAGCTCAGGTTAGACTGAACTCATTTTGAATTCAGGGATTTTTCTGCTTAAGTAATACCTGGAGGTCAACTCTATACAGATTACTAAATAACTTTACTTATTAACCAAGGATGTGTTAAGTACCTACTTTGTTGAGACATTGATATGGGTGAATTAATGAATGAGAGAATTATTATGTGAGTGAATAATTGAAGGAAGGAGCTGCACTTTCTTCAGGCAGCTCAAAGCCTCTGATATGTGTTCTGACCAAGGCTGTTTTCATTTGTGGTAACTTTTAGAGCCTCATGCCACTATGATGTCCTGCCAGCCCAGGTCGTCTAAGCCACAGAGTTATTTTTTGCATCAATTTTGTATTTCTATTCATTCATTCACTCATAGTGTCCCCCCCCCCCGTACTAATCCAGAACAGTTACATTGTGAGCAAGATATTTTAGAATTCAGTGAAAAAATATTTTTTAAAAGTTAGCAAAATTTGATATGGAGAAGTGTTTGCACCTGTCACCCAACCTGGGAACTGTAGAATGAAATCCATTTTCATTTTGCATGTTCCCCCCATTTTCCCCTTTGTCGTGTGGTGGTGGTCACTTGCAGCATGTGAATATGAAGTCATGCTGCTTGTCTCGTGCCTCAGTACTAGTGCATATTTTATAGTTGGGCTAACTCTATCCTCCAACCTAGTAGTGGACATGACCTGGTGACCTATATTCCTTCTCAGCGTCCCCCACTGCTGAGGCTGGCATCTGGCTGTAGCAGGGTCTACTGCGGTGGAAAAGCACATCAGTCTCAGCCACCAGAATGGCTTTGGCGCATTCTGCTGACTCCCAAGGATGTGTACTACTCACCACACAGGCTGGTCCAGCTGGCCAAAAATTGTTCAGTGTGAAATGCCCCCCACCCTACTTTTTCCTTCATTAATTGATGCTAGTGGGCCCACTGGGGAGTGATGCTTCTAATTATACACATTAATTTTTAAGTATTAGTAAATTCCAGTTCTTACATGGCTTTTACTTATAAGTTATTACTGTTGCTTTATAAAGGGCATTGTTTTATGATTTTTCTCCTGTCCTAGTGTGAAAAGGTGTAGTTGCAAAGTCAGACAGATGTAGAGCCACTTCTCAGGTCTATCTTTTGTGAACTATGTGACCTTGCCCAGAATATTTTACCTCTCTGAATTTTAGTTTTCCTATTGATGGTAACATTAAAAATTACTGTTCTTATTATTGTTAGGAATATAATGAACATGTGAACTATTTACATTGCGTAGCGTTCAGGGTAGTCTAGTTCTTTTAGAAAATTTTCATTCTCTTCATTTCAGATATATTACTTGCTGTTTGTCATTTGTGGGAAAGTGGTACAGTTTTAAATGCCCCACCAAGGAGTTATGTAAGGGATTGATGAAAAGCCCACAGTCCTGTGGCTTTCCTCCTTCAAGCTGTTGCAGTGGAGAAATGGAAATGCTGTTCTGAACTGACCTGAGCCAGTGGTCCCAGGCTCTAATCTGTGATTCCCAGATGATAACAGATGTCTCTTAAGTGATTCCAGGTGTTCTGAACACAGCGAAATCTCTTATCTGCCACATCCACAGTTACTCCTTAAAGTTCTTTTATATTACCTCTTTAGTAGTATTTGAAGGATTGGGATTCCTTGACAGCTGCTGGAACTCTAACTCCCTACTTGAAGGGACTGTGCTTTCAGTCCTCAGGTGATCTGTGGACTTTCATGCTGTACTGTTTGATTTAGGCCCACATGCCAAATAGTTTTAATATGTTCTCTTTTTTCATTAAACAGATTTTGTCATGTTTGAAAGATTTCCTGCCGGTAGCAGGTATAACTTTTTCTCGCCATCAAGGCATTCCCCGCCCCTTGTTAACTCTCAGCCAGGGCTTTTCGCATACTTCTCTTCAGAATATTCTGTTGGCATATCCAGGCAGTGAAGCTTTCTCTGACCACCTTCAGAATTCAGTACTCCCTCTTCATATGTGTACTTGTAGTTTCAAGCCTTTCAAGGCTCATTTTTACTTTGGGGTGGGGGGCAGCCAGAAAGTCTCATTTATCAAATCTGAGCTTCTGTAGCAGGAGCTGAAGTATTTAGGTAGAACTTTAGCCAAATTAAATGTGTTGGAAACTTAGAAGATGGACTGATGCAGTTACAGTCTTGAACTTGATTAATAATCCCCCAGTCCTATACTTTAATATCGTTTTAACCTTGGACTTGTTACTTAGTCTCTGAGTCTTACACTAGGCTGTATTTCTTTGGTTTGTGTCCTCTTCTAAACTCCCAGTCCTACACTTTAATATCGTTTTAACCTTGGGCTTGTTACTTAGTCTCTGAGTCTTACACTAGGCTGTATTTCTTTGGTTTGTGTCCTCTTCTAAACTCATTTTCTTTTTTTTTTTTTAAATGATATTTCTGTATTGTAACAGAAGGGGAGACTGGATGGATAAAGAGTTGTATGTGTTATCTGAAAACCTGGCTTGTGTTATTATCACAGTAGCAGTACCAGCTATTGTTTATGATGTGTTTACTCTATGCTAGGCACGTTTTTTTGTTTTGGTTTGAGACACAATCTCATTATGTACTTTATGCTAACTTGAAACTTGCTATGTGACTCAGGCTAGGCTTGAACTCATGGCAATTCTCCTCCCTCAGCCTACTGAATGCTGGAATTGTAAGCATGTGCCACCATGCCCATCATCAGGTACCATTCTTACTGCAACATGCATTTTTGCTTGTCCTTTTAAACCTTCATTAAAACTCTGATGTTCACGTTGCTATTATCTCTAACTTAGAAATTCATAAACAGGAGTACAAAGAGGTTAAGTAACTTACAAGGTTCTCAGATAGAGTAAGGATATAGGTGATTCAACTCCAGTACACAGACATCTAATGGTGTTTTTTGTTTGTGAAATGAATGAATGAAAGTATTGTTGTAAAGTTGAGGCAGTTCCTTTCTGATAGCTTCTCTTTTCTTGATGAAGTAGATGGTGAGATCAGATACTGAATGCAAGAGATTGTGTGGAGATTAGAAGTTTGAATGCGTACAGAAAAGATTTGAAGGGGCTGGCCAGATAGCTCGGTGGACTAAAGTACCTGATTAGGCAAAGGGCAGCTGCCAGGGCTCAATCCCTAGCCTGCAGTGCTAGCCCTGCCCCCAGGGCATGCTGAGATGGCAGTTGAGACTAGGCATGGTGGCACACACCTATAACCCCAGCACTTGAGATGCTGAAAACAAAAGAATCACTACAAGTCCAATCTACGTAGTAAGACCCTGTAGGTTCTGTAGACTGTGTAAAATACATTTAAAAAAAAAAAAAGATTTGAAATAGTCAAGATTTGAAGTAGTCATGTCATCCCCCTAATGAAAAAAGATTAGTTAAATAATATTGAAGGGCTAATTGATATTGTAGACTTTGTAAGTGTAGAATTTTTAGAGACACTCTTTAGACCCAGCAAGCAGGCCCAGTGTGTGAGTGGGACTGCCATGAGCCAGCCGAAAACTCTTTCGACCCAGTAACCAGGCCCGGCCTGTGAGTGAGACTGCCCTGGGTCTGCCAAAAACTCATTCAACCCAGCAACCAGGCTGGGCATGTGAGAGAGACTGCCTGGGATCTACCAGAAGTTCATTAGATCCAGCAACCAGGCCCTGCATGTGAGGGGGACTCCCTGGGCCCACAGAAATTCATTTGACCCAGCATGTGAGTGGAACGTCATTCATCAGACAGGCCCAATGTGGAAAACTGCAGCAGAACTCCCTGCAGAGAGACTGGAGAAATGATCCACCCAGCTGATCCAGGAGCAGAACATCTTGCCAGAGTGGCACAGCAGTTTCCCCTCAAGGGATGCAGCAGGAAGAAGTGGAGCACAGCAGCCAGACCCAAGCCACACCCACCTAGATGAGTTTGAACGTTGTAGATACAGATCTGGTACTGAGATAAGAACTCTGCCAAAGATTTACACCAAAGGTAAGAAGGCAGGGCTATACAAAACGACAAAGAGAAAGAACAAACTGTGCTCTCAGGCCCCAAGCCCACCCAGAACAAATGCAGGAGACAATAGCATAGAATAAACTGGAAATCACACACCTGAAATTTCTGAAATCATAGCATCTGAAGTAAAGAAACAACTGCAGAAAGGTATAGAGAAAATTGGATCAGAAATAATTTCTGAAGTAAAAAAAGAAATGATAACTATAATGAAAGAAGTGCTAAGTGCTTCTAAAGAAGACATTGATTAAAAAATAGAGAATAGAAAAATGATGGAATCCTTGAATGAGCAATATAGGAAAGTAATAGAATTCATGAAGCAGATTCAAAGTGCTATACAGGAACTTAAAACCTCAGTCACAAGCTGGCAAAACCATTTCAATGAAAGTGAAAATAGACTTTCAGACCTTAAAGACAAGGTAAGGAAAGATCTCTTAAAAATAATTAAGATGCAGGAAAAAGTAATTCAACATCTGCAAGGTGATGCAAAGATGAACAACATAAGACTAATAGACATCAATGAGAAAGAAGGAGTCAATGCTAACGATATGAAAAGAATGTGGGCAGAAATAATAGCAGAAAACTTCCCAAATATGGGAAAACAATTTGACATTCAGGTAACCGAAGCATATAGAACTCCAGATAACATCAACCCATGAAAATCACACCCAAACCTATAATAATCAAGATCCCAGAAATTCAGCACAGGAACAGTATACTAAAAGCCACTAGATGGTGAGATAGTTCAGTGGTCTAAAGCGCCTGCTTAGGCAACCACAGGGACCACGGTTCAATCCCTGTCATCACATGCTGAGCCAGCCCCACCCCCAGGGCAGCCTAAGTTGGTCATAACATAAATAAATAAAGTTTAAGAAAAAAAAAAAAAATGCCACTAGAGAAAAGAAACAGATCACATTTAAAGGAAAACCCATCAGAATAACAGCAGATTTCTCTTTACAAACCATAAAGTCAAAAAGAGCATGGATCAAAGTACTACAAGTCTTGCAAGAAAACAAATTCCAACCCAGACTGATATACCGTGCAAAACTCTCTTTCAAGTATAATAGAAAAATGAAATGTTTCCATGACAAAGAACAATTAAAGAATTTCATGATGACAAACCCAACCCTACCCAGACTACTAAAAGATATTCTACAGAGGGTTCAAAATGACCACAACTCTGTGACGGAAAATGGAAAGTACCCACCAAATAGGGCAAACAATCACAGGAGAAAAAGAGGTATACAACAGCAGTCTTTCAACTATTCTTTTGTATACAGCAGCAAAATATTTTCATCAGCATATTCTACAAATGGACTTCTCCTGCACCCTATAGGTCATGATTCTGTCTGGGTCTACCAGGTGGATATCAAGGAAATAGCTATAGTTCAGTCTCACAAGTGACACCTGGCCGCCAGTAAGTGTCATGGACAATGTCCATATACATGACATACTAGAACTTCGTACGATATCCTGTACCCAAACTGTTAGAAGTTCTGGTCATATATTTGCCATTCCACTATTTATGTTATGGTTTATTCTTAGTAATTATTTGCTTTCACGGAAACTTTTTCTTAGTTGATATTTTTGTATATATTATCCTATTCCAGTACTATGAGAGTACTGTGAATTGACTACAGATTTGCACATACGCTACACAAACTTCTGGCCTCTACATTGGACTCACTATTTGATTCAAATTTCAGAATATTGTTTTGAAATATTTAATTTAATTTTTAGCTAATTAATATTTAATTAAATTTCTGAATGTTTAAAAAATGAGTCTTACTGAATATTATAACAAATGATAGCATGTGACAACTTAAAATGTATAAAGTTTGCAAAGTTAAAGTGTAGAAGTTTTAGAGTTATCATATGCTTGTGTACAATTTTTTCTCGTCGTGCATATCAGCCTAAGTGTAGGCACGGAGAAGGTAAACAGGTTATTCAGAGATAAGACACTTCTACGCATTAGAGACAAAAGAAGAGATGTGAATCTTTAGGGTTTTGATATGGACTATAGAACTAAGCTAGACAAGCAGGAGTACAGTGTCTGCACCATGCAGAGAATGAAAAGACTGTCAGCAGTGGGATTGCAAACAGGGGTAGTGGGAATTGTAAGATGAACTAATATCATGAGTGAGGAACTTGATTCAAAACTGGGGAGACTTCAGTCATGATTTTAGGGATAATGTAGGTCTGATAATGTGGCACAACCTGTAATCCCAGCACTGTGGAGGCAGAGGCAGGAGGAGGATCACTGTGAGTTCGAGGCCAGCCTGAGCTATAGCATGGCCTTGTCTCAGACCAAAAAAAAAAAAGTGACTAAGATGTAGGAGAAAAGGTGGTCAGAGTGTTCACATAGTTATTTCTGCTATGGGTGTGCAGAAAGTAGTATTTTATTCACAACAGCAGTGGAGTTGGAAGATATTACTTCATTTACCTATAAATGTTAATGCTTATTTATTTTGTGCTGATCAGGATTGAACCCAGGAAGTGTCTATGCTAGGCAAGTGCAACCACTGCACTACATTCCCAACTCCATATATTTATCTTTAATTGACAAATAAAAATTATATCTGTTTGTGATGTACATTTTTGATACATGTGTCCACTGTGGAATGCCTAAATCAAGCTGTTTGCCATATGACTACTGAGACATATTTGTTCTGTTCTGTATAAACATTCTCAAATGTTTACTCATGTATAATAGAGGGAGAGCTATATTGATATGGTATTTTCTAGAACTTTTTAGTTAGATTAATTTTTTTTAAGGTGGCATACATTATACCTAGCAACACAGAAAAATTTTAGTTTCTTAAAAGCTCAAACCCAATTTATATGATGCTGAATTGTTTTTTACATGAGCCTTCATTAGCTGAGTCAACGGTGCAGTTGTACTCCAGTGGTTCTCTTGTCGTGGCAGGAGAGTGACTAGGAAGGATTCCCTAGAGTGGTCGTTCTGTTGAACTCAGCCTTTAGAATTCAGCATTCAAACTCCGATAGTGATTTTGCAGTTGATTATTGCCTGCATCTAAACAAGAGGCCTTCAAAACTGTTATTATGTGTTGTCTTGTTATAAAATGTAATTGGCAGTGTAAAAAGACAAAATAGGACAAACAAGAAACCTCTTTTGTCATAATACTCCATTATCATCTTTATTTTTATTCCTTTTTTGGTGCGTCCTTTTTAATGAAAAGCATTTCTATAATTAATCAAAATAAGCATCTCAGTATTATTTGCATAGCTAGGAAGTGCTTTGGTAACTGTTAGTTATGTTTAAGACTTGGATATCAGCATGGTGTGATGAAAAGAATGTTAATGTTGAAATCAGAGAGACCAGGTTCAAGTACTAATTCTACCAGTTGCTGGCTACAGGGAGAAAGTTACTAAACCTTGCTAAGTATCAGATTCTTTACTACCCATAGTGATGAGTCTTAATTTGTTGAGTTGTGACTAGTGTAGGGAATTCTCTGGCATACGTGAGTTGCTAAAGGAATGTTAATTTTTCTCTGATGTTTCTTTATTATTCAAGTGCACTTTGGATGATTTGTTTTGGGGAAAATTCTGATTTTTTTTTTTCTGGAGCTTGAACTCAGGACCTTGTGTTTGCCAGGCATGCATTATGCCACTGAGCTGTACTCAGCCAAAATCCTGGCTTCTGAGGTTTCTTAGACATTCTAAGCTAACAGTGTGGCATACAATTTCCAACTTTCATGAATGTGGTTGGCTTTTAAGTGAACTTCAGTGAGTGCTCTTTATGATGCGTTTCACAATATAGGTACATTATATTTGCTAGACTTGTCCCCTGTAGAGGTTAGGATGTATAGGTGGCTCATTGTTAACCACCAGGCCATGTACCAAGTAGATAGTACGTTTTGGTGCTAAAGTAAGGTGGATATTTGCAGAAAACAGGGATGTGAGAATGTGAGGGATCCAGAAGGGTGGAAAAGCAGGAGCCTCAGCCATTGGTGTTCTGAGGTTAAACTCAAAATGAGGTAAAGCAGAGTCAGTATCTGGCTAACCATAGTGACCAAAGGCAAACCAGACTGTGGCAGGGCAGTCCTTAGAGCAAAGTTGACCCTTGGTATTTACAGGGATTCCATCCAAAAAGCAGAAGAACAAAGAACATAACTTCTCACCTAGAAAGTGGGCTTGGTTCTCAGACAGTGATAGGTAGGTACAAGCTTAGGAAAGAAAACTCCTGGGAACTGAGGTGGCTTCATGTAGAGGGTCCCGTAGGCTGGCAAAAGACATGCTGCTCCCTTTAGGCCTTGCCCCTGACAAGGCTGCAGAAATGCTGGCATCTCTACTTTTAGACAGAGAACAGCTCGACCGCTTTCCTTCCTGCTGGGTATGAGTGACAGCTTTTGATATGCTGACCAGCTAGCTCAAGGTCAGTTCCAGGAGCACAGTAGGCAGTCTTCTGTAGCCAAAGGGGCTGAGGCCAGGGTAGTTATCCCAGCACTGGAGATTAATTTCAAGCACAACCTGCACTCATTGCATCTAGTTATGTGAAATACCTGAAAACAAAATATCTGAGCCAGTGATATCACAGAGAAATTAAATCATATTGTTAATCCAGTTTATAGTAAAATTCAGGCTTGCGAATGCTGACAATGCTAAAAGAGGAAGAAAGGTTCCATGAGTTTTTACTTTTAAAAAAATCTGTGTACTCATTGTATGTTCCATTGCTCATCCTGCTTTCCCTGCCAAGTTAAAGGTGCTACAAGAAAATAGAAGAAAACTCCATAAACCTACCACTCACATGCAACCGTAACAAATTCTGTTAGTTTTTTTTTTTTTTTTTTTTTTTGCATGTACTTATACTATGTATGTGGTTACTTAAAATTTATTTTCTAAGTCTTGAATAGGTCAGGGCTCTGAAATAAACATGTAGCATATCAAGAGGAGGAAAAAAAGGGAGAAAAGGAGATAACCACTAATCACATCTATTCGAAGAATTCATAAATAAATCTGGGCTCTGAAATAAACATGTAGCACACCATGAAGAGGGGGAAGGGAAAGGAAAGGGAAGGAAGAGTTGATAACAATCCTATCTACTCCGTAAATTGAGGCTTCCAAAAATATTATGCAAACAACATCAACATTTGCTTTCTGAGTATCTAAAATAACATAAACAGTACAGTTATGCGAGTCTCCTATAACTACCTCTCAATTTCAGTCCTCTGTCTACAATAGAAATTTTATACACAAATGTTACTTATATTAGTTGATGCATAGGGGTGTATATATCTGGAATATGGGGACAAAATAAATATACTCTAGGCTCTACTGTTCAACTTAATATGATGACAACGACAACATTGAAACTACTATTGGTGAATATATAGGGTTTAGAACACCATTTTTCCTTTTTTTTTTTTGGTCTTCTATAACATGGTATGAATGATCAGAAATTGTGCAAGCTGCCTCTACCCGCTCTTATGATCCATCTGCATGCTTGGCTGTATGTTTTGGTTTTTCTTCTGGGATCATGAATGTACTTTCCAGATTCTTAGCAGGACAAAAACCTTGCATCCCATGCTAGATCCCATCCCTTTTCACTCATTCAACACACGATTCCATCAGTTCCCCCTTTCCTTTCCTAGATTATCATTTTTCCTCCTCTTATCATTGTATAAGGATGTGATAATTTTTTTCATCCTAGGAGTGGAAGTGGGAAATCACTCCTTTGAACTAGCTTTGTTTTCCCATTACACCCCATTTTTTGATAAGTTGCCGAGCTTGCAATTTCAGTTCTTTTCTCTTTTCTGCCTTGAAGCCCCTCCAATCAGGATTCCACCCTCACTACTCAGCTAAAATTGCTCCTGTCAGGATTATGAGTGACCAAAAGTAGCGATTCGCAGTTCTTATCTCTGTTTTCCTGCTATCTCCCTAGCTTTTCTGTGTCCTTTGCTGATTCTTTCAGGCTCCTCCAAATCATTTAGTGGTGGTATGTTCCAGGACTTAGCCTTTGGACTTATTTTCTTCTTAAATATGTGCACTTTTCTTAATTAAAGAAGTATGCTCCCTTAACCATATCCAGTGTTATGGCGCAGCTATAAGCATCATCTGACAACTCTCAAAATTATCAGTCTCAAACTCGGACCTTTCCTTGAACTCCAATTGTCTATTATTTTTCTTCCATGCCTGATAAGCAGTTTTATATAATGTATCTGAAAGTATGCTTCTGACTTTTCCCCTTAATCTATTCTTTTATCATTTTTCCACATCTCAGTTAATGGCAGTACTGTCTTTCCATTTGATTGTGTCAAAAGCTTTGATGCCTGTTATGGCTTGTATCTAGATGTTCCCCAAAGACTCATGTGACCATAGGTATGGTTCTTTTGGAGGTGGCTGGATCTCAGGTGTGTGATGCTGGGATCAAACACTTGATGGTGGGATTGACAGTGAGATAGAATTAAGGCTGTGAGTGCTGCCCAACCTGGGTGAGATGTAAGGGACAGAAAGCTGTGGTCGTGGCTTGTCACTTGTTGCTTATAGCTCACTTGCTTGGTGCCTCCAGCCTTCTATCTTCTGCCTGTTACGAACCGTTACTCTTCTGCCATGCCATCCTGCTTGGAGCCAGCTGACAATGAACTAAAGTCTCTGTGAACCAAATAAACCTTTCCTGCTTTAACTTTGGGTTTTGGGTATTTTACAACAAAAAACCAACCAAGAGAAACCCACTCTTGACTTCTCTCTTTTGCTCACACATTCTACATTTAATCAACCTGCAAAGGTAGTTTTACCTTATATTCTTATACACTATATTTAAAATTACTCATTGGTACTGTCCTTTCCCTAATTATTTTTTTGTGCTATGTTTTATATTCTCTTTTTCGCATCCTTTCATTTACTTTTTCTAACCTGGGCAATTTGATTTCCCTATTACCACTTC
>PVKN010009065.1:0-24232 GCA_004027915.1 Capromys pilorides
CCGCCCTTCTCTGGCGTTTTGCCGGTTACCCCCTCCAGCATCGCTTCCCCAGCCCTGTCTCAGTGCTTAGGCTAGGACCTGTCTAACCCAGGAACACGACGCGACCCCTGCTGAAAAAGCTTCAGAACCTGGAGCGCTCCCTGCAAAAGATGCCCTTAATACCACGACACCCCAGGCAGAATCCAGAGGAAGCGGCGGGGGGTGGGGGGGAGAGTGTGGGGGGGTTCGGACGGAGAGAAGCGTGGTCGTGGGGGAGCGCAGCTAGGGCGCCGCGAGGCGTAGGCGGCACAGGCAAGGGGCAGACTCAAGGGGCGGCTCCGGCGCTGGGAGGAGCAGGCCACAGACCCCGCCCCTGCAGGGGCAGGCTCAGGGAAGGCCAACCACTGGTTCCCACGGCAACCGATCAACAAGTCCTACGGCAGGTGAATCGACAGGCCTAGTCCGCAGCCATGAGTACCGCCAAGGTGGACCCGCAAGTGGCCGAGAGATACCTGCTCAAGCGGCTGCTCGGAAAGGGGGTACTCGGGGCGTCTGGGCGGGCGGACGAGGTCACCTGCGGGCGTGCAAGGCCTTTCTAGAGTTTGGTCCCTCCAATGTGAACGGCTTTCCTGGATCACATCCTGCCTCTTTCAGGACTGGAGGGGTAGCCTTGCTCTCGAGCTCCTCTGTGTCTCAGTATCCCCATGGAAACTGGGTGATCCTTAGGAACCTGATTCCAGAATAGAGGTGACTGTCAGGGCCCTGTGATCTCAGGAGGAGCAGTCCTGGTGCCCCAGAACGCTCTCCGGGTGCCTACAATGATGCATCCACAAAGCTGCACCACTCCAGCCGCGGGGGTGGGGCGCGGGGAGGGTCTCAGCGCGACTCAGGAAGGTCTGGCGGGTGTATAAAGTTGGCTTGGAGCCATGTGTGACTTCATGTGAGTTCGTGATTCCAGTGTGAGTTTGTAGGTGAATGTATGTGATTGGTTGTGGGTGTGCTCAATATCCACGGAGTGGGAGGAAGGAGAGGATTCCAGACAGTCCGGATAGCAAGGGAGCAGAGGCCTTGGGTCAAACAAGCCCTGCCCGGCTATTGGATAAACCAGAGTTGTGTGTGACCTGGTAGAAGTGGCCTGGGTTGAGGAAACGGGATGGGGTTTCTGAGAAACTTCGGAGATTCTAGCCTTTATTGTTACTGATCGTAGGAGCTGTGGCGGTCATTGGTGCCACTTTCCAAGGCTCCACCTGACTGTTCCGTGGAGGAGCCACCACGGGGGTGGGTGGCAGTGTTGGGAAATTAGTGAAGGGGATAGGGTGCTGATGCAGCCAGAGATGCCAGTGGAGGTTGCAGAGGGGACAGGAAGTGCTCAGATTCAGGATGGATCTGACAGGTTTGCTATGCAAGTTGGAGGGGTGTGAGAAAAAGGAGCTGAGAGTGCCTAGGGGGTTGCAGGAGCAAACAATGTCCAGGGGACTGAACAGGCTTCAGGTCCTCCCCAGAGGACCATACCTGTGACCTCATGTCCTCCAAGGGGCTTCCTTGGTGACCCTAGCCCCTTGCTGGCAACCATCTGCATAGCAGTTCCAGAGCTCCAGGCCTCATCGTACTCCTGGCCCCCTCAATCCAGAATGGAAAGGAGGAGCTTTTCTGCAGAGCAGCCTGGGTGGGCAGGGCATGGCTGGGTAGGACACTAGCCTTCTTTTGCAGGCCTATGGCATTGTGTGGAAGGCAGTGGATCGGAGAACTGGCGAGGTCGTGGCCATCAAGAAAATCTTTGAGGCCTTTAGGAATAAGATAGACGCCCAGGTAAGTGAGTAGGGAAGATGCGTGGAGAAGGTTGGGTGCCTGGGAGCTCAGGTGACTAGGAGGCTCAATTCCAGCAGGTCTCCTAGTCTTTCTGGCTGAGTGGCAATTTGGATGATGAGCATCAATGACCTTTGGTTATTTCTGTCTCTTCCAGAGAACATTCCGGGAAGTTACACTGCTCCAGGTGAGTGGCCCAGGCCATCCTGGGTGCGTCCCTTCTCCAGGTGTTGGTCTCTCCAGAACAGTGGGAAGCTGGGCTTCTGTGTCCCCACTGCAGAACTCCTGAGCTTCCAGCAGCAACTTGTTCTCCCCAGGAGTTTGGAGACCATCCCAACATCATCCGCCTCCTTGATGTCATTCGAGCAGAGAACGATAGGGACATATACCTGGTACTGGAGTCTATGGGTAAGTGAGCTTCTTGCCCAGCTTTGTCCCGACTCCAGGCCCCTCTTGTGGCCTGGCTCCCTCAGTGTGTCCTCCGATGCTTGAGTCCCTGTGGTGGCTACTGCCCTCACCTTGTGCCTTATTCATGAGACCACACAGCCAGCAAGTGTTAGCCTGCAGAGCCTGGCAGGAGCCACCTAGACCAGCAGTGGTGAACCTTCCAGAGCTTTCGGTGATGCAGAGAGCCTGCTGTAGCATGCCTGCTGTAGGTTGGCCACTGCTGACTAGACCGTGCCCGCACAAGTTTCCTGCTTTGTCTTTGTGTGCTGCTATATTTTCCTTTTCTACTCTTTTTATTAAATAAGGGCCACATGACGTAAGTATTAAAATAATGCCACAAACTTGTATAGTTGTATGGACGGTCAACAGCCCAGAGAACCTTGCGGGTGGCATGGCAGGGAGTACCCATGATGGGCTTTGAGAAGGTTGGGCTCAAAGTGGGACAGATCTGTCCATCTCCCACCCCCAGAGTGACCTGTACGCTCCCTACTCCCAGACACTGACCTGAATGCTGTCATCCAGAAGGGCAACCTGTTGGAAGACATCCACAAGCGCTACATCTTCTACCAGCTCCTGCAGGCCACCAAGTTCATCCACTCGGGGAATGTCATCCATCGGGACCAGAAGGTTGAGCCCTGTGCTGCATCTCCTCTAGCCCCCAACCCCAGCCCCAATGCCCAGAGTCTGTGTGCATTCCTGGCCTGCCAGCCCTCAGCATGCCTCCTCTCTGTAGCCATCCAATGTTCTTCTGGATGCCAACTGCTCTGTGAAGCTCTGTGACTTCGGTCTGGCCCGCTCCCTGAGCGACCTCCCAGAGGGGCCCAAGGGCCAGGCCTTGACAGAGTATGTGGCCACACGCTGGTACCGGGCTCCGGAAGTGCTCCTGTCTTCACGCTGGTAAGAGTCCCAGCCATCCCGGTCTTCTTCCTACAGGTCCCACCACTCTGGATGTATCCTTCTGTCTAGTTGAGGGTCCCTGTGTCTGCCTTGCATTCTCACCTTCCCCCTCCCAGCACCCACTCCTCAGCCTCTGTGCTCCCCCTTGCTCACACCCCTTTCTGCTGCAGGTATACCCCTGGAGTAGACATATGGAGTCTCGGCTGCATCTTGGGAGAGATGCTGCGAGGGCAGCCGCTGTTCCCAGGTTCATCTTCACTGCACCAGCTACAGCTGATCCTGGACACCATCCCGCCTCCATCTGCAGAGGGTGAGCGCTTGGGGATGCTGAAGGTCAGAGAAAGCAGCTGGGGGGCGGGAGAGCCGGGATGTCACGAGGGAGAAGGTGAGGATGGGCAGAGGCAGGGACCTGAGGAGGCTGGGCAGTGGGTTCTGCAGATGGAGGCCTGGCGATCAGCTACACAGGGAATTTGAGAGAGGCAGGGCTGTCCTGGAGGACCATGACAGCCAAGCTGTGACAGAAGGAGCCAGCTAGGTCAGGACAAAGCTCCCACACTGCTGAGGGATGTGGGGAGCTGGGGTAAAGAATGTTGCTATGCTGGAGGCTGAAGCAGTACAGAGCAGGGCACTGGGGCACTGGGTGAAGAGGTGGTGGTGGAGAGGGCAAGGGGCGACACTTAGAGAATCCAGTGGAGTCCTGTTCTGTCTCCCAAGTCCCTGCTCTCCCTGGAAAAGACAGCAAGTGATTGTCTCAGGAGGCCAGTGCCACCATCTGCATGAGTGCAGATTGAGGGTGTACAGACGCAGGAGCCGAAACAACTGTGGAGGCCCCAGAGACTGCTGGCCCGAGACCTCCGGCCCGAGACCTCCCTGAGTGGCCCCATGCCCCAGGCAGGCCTGGTCACACCTCCTTCTGCCACCCTCCTCTCAGACCTCCTGGCTCTTGGCTCAGGCTACAGTGACTTGATTCTGCCCCGCCTGGGGTCTGGGTGAGTGGGGCACTTAGGTTTGAGGGGCTGCCACCTAAACGTGCTGGTCATGCTACAAGTGAACTCTCTAGCCTTGGCATAGGTCTGCCAGTTGGGTAGGGCCATGGGAACATCCCCAAAGCCTGAGGTGGGGGTCAGAAGGGTAAGAGGAGCTTCCCAAAGTTAGGAGGTAGATCAGGAAGTTGAGACAGGGTCTGTGCACATTGCTTGCATGTCTGGTTGGGGAGCCACTGAGAGCAAAAAGGGATAGACCGGCGGATTGGAAGCCCAGCCCAGCCACAGACAGATTTGGGGAGGAGGCATGGCTGGGAACCTTGCAAAGGAGATAATAAGAGGCTGCTGCCATAGGCCACGACAGACGCTGGACACCCTACTGCCACCAGATGCTCCTGCAGAGGCTGTGGATCTCCTCAGGCGACTCCTAGTGTTTGCCCCTGACAAGAGGCTCAGTGCAGCCCAGGCGTTGAAGCACCCCTATGTGCAGAGGTGGGGCTGCGGTACAGGCAAGCTCAAAGTGCAAGGTGGGATGGGAGGGCAAGGGGATCACTCTTCCATTCTACACCTGCCTCCGGCCCTGCAGGTTCCACAGCCCTGACCAAGAATGGACACGGGCTTTGGATTTGCAGCTCCCAGTGCCCGAAGGAGACCAGCTGTCTGCCTCGGAATACCGCAGCTGCCTCTACAAGGTGCTCCATTCTTGACCTTTTCCCTCGTCTGATTTCATGCACCCTGGAGGTTTCCTCCCACCTTATCCACTTCAGTCCCCCTTTCTACCTGCAGATGATCCTGGAGTGGAGGAGCAACCATGGCCCAAGAAAGGAGGGCCTGGGGGGCATCATCTCAGGCACAGAGCCCCAGGGGTACCTGCTCAAGTCCCGAGTTAGACCCCAGCTCCCTACTGAGGGACCTACCCTGAACCCAGGACCCAGGCCACAGAATAGCCTGGGTCAGGACCCAGCACATGGTGTGTGAGCTTTGGTCACCCCCACTGGGGTCACATGCCTTCTATGTAGGGCCATTGACCTTTCCAGATCAGACCTCACCCAGGGTTGTTACAGGTGTGCCTGTCCTAGAAGCCCCCAGTACAGCCAGGAACATCCCAAGGCAGGGCTCAGCCTCCTCGCTCCAACCTCAGGCCCCAAGCAGGACGGACAGGGTTCCAGGGTTGGCCACGGAGCCTTCCTGGGCACCCTCTGGAGTGAGTTGAGGGAGGGCAGGGATGGGAGGAGAGCCCTCACCCTGATGTATGTGTCAGTGACCCTGTTATATGCCTTTCCCAGGTGAAGCCAAGTGTGAGGAGCAAGGCACCCTCTCTGACTATGCAGGCTGCCACCCAGGTGGCCAATCAGGCCCTGATCCGAGGCAACCTGGCCCGGGCCATGCTCCAGGTGAGCCAGGCCGCCAGGGCCCATCTGTGTCCCTCAGGGCCCTCCTTCCCTCCTCTCATCCACTGACTATGATCCTCATTGATGTACAGGTCCCTCCCAGGCTTCCCCAGGAAGCTCCAGAGCCCCGACCTGGCCGGAGGATGTTCAGCACTTCAGTCTCACGAGGGGCCCAGGGTGACGCCAGGGCTGCGCTTGGGGGCTACTCCCAGGCCTATGGGACTGTGTACCACTCGGCACTGGTCCACCTGCCCCTGCTCCCCCGACCCCACAGGTGAGCTGCCTGCCCACCTCACACTTTCTCTTTTGACCTCCTCAGAGTTGCACACAAGGTTCCCATCCCAGCCCCAGTGACTTTTACAATAAAATCTTTGTCCCAGCCCAACTAGTGGCTTTCACCTACTCCCTTTTAAGGGGTTCTTTTCTGCAGGGCTTCCTTCCTAAACCATAGTATGCCCTAGCCTGAGGGCCCTGGTCCCTTTCTCAGAGCCCCTGTCTCCTGAGAACCTGCACCCCATCTTGCAGTTCCTGTGCCACGCCTAGGACAATAGCACAGTGCAAACCTGCAGGGGTCTGGGCTGCTGTCACCCATGCTTTTTCCCACCTAGGGCTGGTCTCTTGGGCATTTTGGGCCAACTTCCTATCCTTTGTCCAAAAGTGCCCTAGTGCCTGCTTTGTTGAGGGGCGCCATCAGATCGCAGGCAGGGGCTGCTGCAGGGTCCAAGGTCCAGCTGCTCCAGATAGTCCTGTGGCACAGCAACTTGTGAACAGACAGACACATTACCTGCCTAGGTGTAAGTCACCATGTGACTATGAGCTGATGAGAGCAAGGGGAGTGAGGAGGGCAAAGCCCTCTCCCCAAGCAATGTGTGCTCCCCCCTCCCCCCATTGTCACTGTGCCCACCAACCCCGTGACTGGCTCCTGGTTTGTCCAGGTCTTGGTAGTAGGAGGGTGAGTGACACTCATGTCCTGAGGCTGAAGGCTACTTCCTCTGGTTACCGTTAGGCCCATGGCCTACTGGGAGTTCAGGCCAGGAGTAGAAGCGCAGAGATCCAGGGGTACCGTGGGTACTCTGTACTATACCTAACCCTTGGCTGTGGCAGAATATAGGGGTGTCACTCCTCCACTGCCTGGCTGGAGGAGCTCACAGTCAAAAGCTCCTAATCACCTTGGGGGAAGACAGGAAGGTTGAGGTGTGGAGAGAGGCTGGGAGGTTGCATTGCAGATACTGGCCAGAAAACAGGTGGACAGGGCCCATTTTAATGGGGCCACTGAGGCAGCTGGGCCTCTCACTAGGAGGGGGCTGCTGCCGAGTCAGTTTGTGTTTCAAGAGCCTGACGCATAGCCCCAAGGCAGTGAGCAAGCAGGACAGATGCGGGTGTGGGTGTTAATGACGTAGTTGGGTGGGTCTTTGAGGCCAGGGAATTGGCACTAGGGCCAGAAGGGTGCAGGAGCTGCAAGGTGAGGCCAGGAGGCTGCTGGGCTCGGTGGCCGGGAAACACTGGGGGAATGCCCGTAGAGCAGCCCCACAGAGGGGCTCAGAAGTAAAGCAGGGAGGGTCTAGAAGTGGCAAGACTGTATAGGTTTGGATACATCAGGGAGGATGTGAAGACAGGGTCTTGAGTGTACTCTTTTTGGTTTTTTTGGCCGGACTGGGGTTCAAACTCACGACCTTGCACTTGCCAGGCAGGCACTTGTGCCATGGAGCTATTTCCCCAGCCCCCTTGCGTGTACTCTTAAGGATTCACAGCTGTTCCAAAAGGGAAATTAGGTTCAACCGAATGTTCAAGATTGCAATATATAATTGGATGAATACATATGTGTTGGAATATTTTGTGCAGTGTTTCTTTTCTTTTTTTAAAAAAGTTTATTTTATTTTCTTAAACCTCATTTATTTGTTTGTGTTATGGCCAGCTCAGCCTTCCTGAAGGGGCGGGTGGTGGTGCAGCATGTGGTGCCTGGGATCGAGCCATAGTCCCTGCGGTGGCCTAAACTTCCCAACGCACGCACTGTAGACTGCTGAGCCATCTCACCAGCCCTGCAGTGTTTATTTTCAATGCCAGAATGTATAACATCATTCTTAGGTATCTTATTCAGCAAGATGTGACCAGTAGACAGGAGGCCTCCCTGAGCTGCGTTGTCAGCCTTTGGCCTCTCTGTGGGAGAATGTTCCTCTTCCTTCTAGGGTTTTCCCTTAGCAGTGGGCCTGGAACCTTATGCTGACGCCATATAACACACCAATACAAGCTTGTTAGCCAGCTCCAGGCCAAGAAAAGCTCTAGCTCATCCGTCTCTCAGGGGACCTGCCTACCTGTGCAAAGTCCCTGTTGTCATGCCTACCTGGGAGGTGACTCTGGAACCCAGAGAACTGTCAGGGGATTCAAGGGCCACAAAGTACTACTAGCTCTCCTTAGCTGCTGTCAGAACAGCTTCTCATATCCTTTCCATTTAGAATACTGCTAATGATATAATAACTATTTGAACTAGGTATGGTGTGAAAAACTATAATCCCAGCTATTTGGAAGACTGAGGCAAGCGGTTCAAAGAGTTCCACGTCAGCCTGGGCAACTGTTATGGTTTGTCTCTAGGGGTCCCCCCAAAGCCTCATTCAGTCATGGAGTGGATTTCTAGAGCTTGTGATTAACTCATGATCCACTGGGATTATGGGTGTGAGTGCTACACCCAGCCTGAGGCAGATAGCCTGAATGTAACATGAGAGACAGACTTCCTCTCTGTTGTCATTGCTGCTGCTCCGCCTCCTTTGCTCTCTGCTCTCTGCCACCACCATGAAAGGTTGTTCTGTGCCCTGCCTTGGAGCCAGCCGAGTATGGACTGAAACCTCCAGCAACTGTGAGCTAAATAAACCTTTCCTTCCTTCATTTTGGGTGTCCAGTATTTGTCCCAGAAACAAAAGAAGAGTAACCGAGACAGTAACTTAGTAAGATCCTGTGTGAGAATAAAATAATTAAAAATGACCTCTTTCTGGGGGTATGGTTTGCGATAGTGGGGTATATTTAATGAGGCAGGGCCCAAGGATGTCTGTCCAGATGTTTTATTGTGCTACAAAACCCAGTGCTCCCCTCCTGTACCTTTCAAGCCCAGTGTTCCCTTCTGTCACCCAGGGCTGTGTGTAGGAGGGGGCAGACTTGGCGTTGGTTGGCAGGCAGCTCCTCTCTGGGGTCCCCTGTGTCCCTCCTTCCAAGAAGTCTGCCCTGTCAGTTTTCCCGTCACTCCAAAAAACAAAATACCCTTGGGGTCTAACCCCACTCCTCCCTCACAAGTGCCTGCAGCCAGTTCCGCCTTCCCTGAAGCAAGGCAGGTGCGAGGATGCCACAGGAGGTGGGGTTCAAGAAGGGTTAGGGTAAGCAAGTCCCCCTAGAGAAGGAGACAGGTGAGAAGAGAGACCTGGGAAATATGATGGGATATGGGGCTGTCAGCAGATAGGAGCCACTGGATAGTTCCAGAAGATTTTTAGGCAATAGGTAGGTACCCTGAGAACAGAAACCCTGAGGAGACAAAAGGCGTGGAATGAGATCACAAAACTGAACCACACATGGAGACCCCCTGAAAGACAGAGGACTAAGGCACAGAGAAGGATCCCTGAGGTAAATGAGGGCCCGAAGGGGGTCTTAGGCCAAGGAGAGGTGAAGGGAGTGCTGAGAAGGGTCCCCAGGAGAGAAGGGAGCTACAGAGAGCAGTGGCTGTGCCCCGAGGGAGGAGAGGCCAAGGCTGAGACCCCCAGATTGCTCTGGCGACTATCACTCAGACATGGGGACACAGAACTCCCGGCCTGCTGGGTGCTCCAGGTGCAGGTTGGCAGTGTGCAGCGCAGCACCTTGGTCTGCTGGGCCAGGACACTCACTTCTTGCCTTTGAATGTGCCTAGGATCTTGGGCATGAATTTCCCCACCTTGCTGTCCCGGGTGTCCTCCTCAGCCAAACTGTCCCCTGCCCCTGGACTGCTAGCCTCATCCTTTTTGCAGAAGACCTCAAAGCGACTGTAGACACGCTTCTCCTTACGCATGCTCTCCATGCGTCGCAGCAGTCGGTCACGCTCCTCTGCGCTGGCAGGCAGTGTGCGGCTCAGCCGGCCTTGTGCCCCTAGATTGTCTGAGCGGAAGATGGCTGAGCACTTGTCCTTGTCAGACATATCTGGGACCAGGCCTCCAGCAGCAGGAGGGTGACCCTGCTCAGAGCTGCTGTGGGCTGGGTCTGGGCCTGGGGCAGGAACCCCACGGTGTTTCTGGCCGTGGGCACTGATCTGCTCCAGAATGGCCTTGGTGTCATCTCGAAGGTTGCTACTGTACAAGGCATTGGCTGTGGCTGAGGCTACTCGTGCCCTGGGCCCACGCTCGTCTCCTGCAGCCTCTGTGCTGTCACCTCGTCCCAGAGATGGTCGCTGGGGACTCTCAGGCTGCCCATTCTCCTGTGGCACTGGGAAGCTGCCCTCACCCTCCCCTCGACGTTCATTCTTGGGGCTCAGCAACTGCCTCAGGCGCAGAGAACCCTTGCGCAGCACCTCCATAGGGCCGCTGGCCACCTCCTCTGTGGGTGTGGTCTTTGAAGACTCCGAAGGTAGAGCCAGGGTAAGACTGCCCCTGCGCTCAGGTACAGGGGGCCCTGGGCTGCTCCTGCGTTCTGGAACGGGTGGCACAGGGTTGCCCCTGTGGTCTGCATAGGAAGGTGTGGGGTTCCCCTTCTGTTCAACAAATCCTGTAGTTGGGCTGCCTCTTCGATTGGGAAACCCAGGCGTAGGGCTTCCCTTTCGCTCTGGGTGGGTCAACGTAGGGCTCCCTCTTGGCTCAGAATGAAGTACCTGGTGGGCTCCAGGCCCATCTGGTGGGGGGCTGTCTCGCCCTAGCGGGGAGGTGGAGCAGCCCTGTGTGGAAAGGAAGCGAGAGGGCAGGCGGTCTGCACCGCTCCGACCCAGTGTGTCAAGGAGCTGTGCGGCTGTGAGTGAAGCAGTTCCAGGCTGCCGCTCTGCCTCCTGATGCAGCTGCTGAGCGAAAGAGTCACGCAGGTCGAGCAGGCAGCTTTCCAGGCTGCGGCGCTCGGAACCTCCTGTGCCAGGTGCCACCACCTCTTCCCGCAAGGTCTGGGACACCACGGCTTTGCTGTGGCTGGAGACGGTGACAGCACCCCCAGTGTCGCGTGCTGGCCCCTTGTACTTCTCTAGTAGTTCAGCCACTTTGGCTGAGGCACTGGAGCGCACAGCCTCTCCACCAGGACCCAGTGTCTCGCTGACAGTCTGCTCCTTGTGCAGCAGCTGTACCTTCTCAGTGGTGGCTCCAGCAGCCCCGCCCGTGCCCTCTGCCTGTGCCTGAGATGCAAAAATGAGTGAGGATCGGAGCCTTGAGCTGCGTTGGATGAGGGGATTCAGGCGAGAGCGGAAGGAGTCCTGCTTGGTCAGGCCAGCTTCCTCCACACTCTCACGCTCTGCACCATCTCCGCTTCCAGAGCCCGGCACAGGGCCCTTGGAGAGCAAGGCGGTAGGAGCCCGGAAGGCTGAAGGGAGCAGGTCTCCAGCGGCTGCTCGGCCTGTGGGAGCCAGCACGTCGTCCTCATAAACCTCGGCTTCCATAGGCATGGGGAGGCCCTCCTCGCCTGTGTCTTCGCCATGGCAGCCGCTCAGGTAGGAAGCAAGGCGCCAGTGCCGCAGCCCTGCACGCCCCTCGGGCCCCCCCTTCCGCTCGGGCTCCGTCTCCATGGTGGGGTCCGGGCCCTGCCTCACCACTGCCTGGCAGGGGAAACGTTGGCTCAGATTTGGGCGCAGAGCACCACCAGGTTCAAGGCCCCGCTGGCCTGGCCCAAAGGCAGGGTCCGAGCCATGGCGTACCTCACGAGATGCGCTGGATGGCACATATTCCAGCCGCTGGTGCCCATCAGGGCCGAGCTCTGGGAACCGCGGTCCTGCGCCCAGTGTGAAGTCATCGTGGTCCGCGAAGCCTTGGCGGCCCGCACGGATCTTCTCGAATAAGCCTTGGGGGCGCGTGGGATTGAGCTGCGGGTCCCACTGGTAATGCTGCTGGTAGAGCTGGTCACGGTGGAAGTGACTGGTTTGGAATCGAAAATCATCACCGTGGCTGAGGAATGTCTGGCGGGAAACCTGGCGCGCAGCTGCAAAGTTCTCCACGGCACCTATGCCATCGGCTGCTGCATAGCTGTGCCGCTTAAAGGCGTCCATTTCCAGATGCCGCGCCTGCAAGAAGCCCCGTGTGCCCGCAAGCTCTCCACTGGGGCCAGCCTCTGGGTCCAACCGCCGTGACAATGACCGCAGTCCACTGTGGGGCTCCAGGATACCCCCTGGTCCCCGAGGCATTTCCTCCCGGCGGAACGCTGACAGAAAGTGGCGGTCAGGGTCGATGAAGGAGGGGAACCCCAGGCCTTCATCCCGGGGAGGTTGGAACAGCATGTGTGCCCGCTTAGGGAATGAAAAGGGAGTCGGTCCCCCAACACCAGGAACACCCATCAGGGGCCCAGCGCCTGAGTAAGGAGCCAGTGGCCCAGCACCTGAATAAGGAGCCAGGGCATAGGCATCCATGCGGGCCAGTGCCTCGGCTGAGGGCACCAACGGCTCAGATTGCGCAAAGAGAATGCGGAACTCCTCATCGAAACTGGAGACCAGCTCTCCCTGGAACACGTGCGCCAGGCTGCGGTGGATCTTCTCAAAGGACCACATGAAGCTGCGGATGGGTAGGGGCTAGAGTCAAGATAAAGCAGGGGGGCAGGGCCCCAAAGCCCAGGTGGGACAGGCAGGACCCCAGATCTGTAAGCACCTGGCCCCATGGGCTGTGTTGGGGGCTACAGGGAAAGGACTTCTGAAGGGATGATCTCATGGGGAGGGACTAGGGCTGTGGGACACCCAGCTGGGCACACCTGTAGCTCCCACTCATCACCACGGCACAGTCGACCAGCAGGAACTTCTCCTTCACATGGCCTTTGAAAGATTTCCCAGTGCGGCAGTAGTAGGTGGGGCCAGCCACAGTTCGGACACGCAGGAACTGGGGAGGGATGGGAGTTAGGTCTTTGCTCAGGCCCTTTCCCCTCTTCCCACGGGTTTGGGGGTGCCACTCACATCCACATGGTGCAAGTTGACACGGCACTTGTCGGCCATGTCCAGAAAGTGCTGTGCGTTCATCTCATCTAACAGGATGTAGACTGGGACACGGCGCGCAGCAGCCTCTAGCACTTCGCTGAGCAGGTCCACGTCAGTAAACATATCCATCACCACAGCCACTACCTGCGGGCATTGAAAGGGGAGAGAGCAGATACTTGCTGTCCCTATTACGTTCTCCACCCTTATCCCTACAGATCACTGGCCAACACCATGTAACATGGTCGCTAACCCACCTCAGGGAAGAACAGCCATGTCTGGGGAAGTGGGTCAGAGAGATGTGGCCTGGCAGAGAGCATGCAGGGCTGCTGGCCAGCCAAGGTGGTGGGCTTTGTTTGCTTGTTTGTTTGTTTCTTTATTTACTTATTTTATGGCTGGCTCAGCCTGCCCTGGTGGTGGTGGCTGGTGCAGCATGTGGTGCCGGGGATCGAACCGCAGTCCCTCCAGTTGCCTGAGCTTTCCTAAGCAGGCGCTTTAGACCACTGAACCATCTCGCCGGCCCCTAGTGGGCTTTGAATGCCTGCAATCCCAGCATTTGGCAGGCTGAGGCAATAGGATCCCTGGGAGACTCAAAAACAAATGCCAGGCACGGTGGTGAATGCCTGTAATCACAGAACTCAGGAGGCCGAGGCAAGAGGAATGCTATAGTTTGAGGCCAGCCTAGGCTACAAAGTGATTGTAGGCCAGCCTGGACTGTTCAGTGAAGCCTTGTCTCAGAGACAACAACAAGGGCTGGGGAGAAAGCTCAGTGGTTTAAGTACCTGCCTGGCAAGTGCAAGGTCCTGAGTTTGATCCCCAGTACCAAAAACAAACAAACAAAAAAGAACCACAGAAAAAGTCAATCCCCCCCCACAAAAAAATAAGAAAAAATCCACAAATACCCAAAGTCGGTGGCCTATAAAGAGTCCCATGCAGGCATAGGGTGAGATAAGCCAAGATGGACCCTTAAGATCCCCCTGCCCTATAGGTGACTGAGCTGCCTGGACCCAGGCTCTAGTTTTGTCCTGAGAAGAGGTTCCTGCCTAGAGCGAGGGCACAGAAAGGGTCTTTAGCACCTGTAGTTTCAGTCTTCTTGGTTTAATAGGCTACCTCTGTAGGTTGTCACTTGCTGGGGGATGGGGCAGGACTAGAAAGAATTCTCCCAACAAATGTGGGCTAGGAGAGGTCAACATCCTGCAGCCCCTGAGTTTCTGGGCACTGGCCATGACCATGGGTAAGCAAACCTGAGCAGAGACCACAGCCCACACTAAGCCCCTTGGCACTAAAGCCCCTGTTGTAGCTTGAGCCCTCGGAGTCCTGCCTAAACCCGAGAGAGGTCTGGCCAGGACTGCTTACAACCCTCCTACTCCTTCTACCAGCTGCAGCCCTCCCCCACTGCCCACCAAGCCTAGGACAGTCAGTTACCTGCTGGGCAGAGCGGATCATCCTGCGAGCCTCATCCTTGATGCTGGGACTGTCAGGTGGTGGCGGCTGCACCAGTGTGGTGACTTCAGTCCCCTGGAAGCCGAAGGTCAAGGGCCAGCCCAGATCAAGCTCAGGCACAGCCTGGTCTGACTTCAGTGGCCAGTAGGTGCCAGAGGAGCCATCCATGTCCACATCAGGAGGGCCGCCTTCAGGGTGCTCACGGGCAACACGCTGTGGGGCCTGCAGATGGCGGCTCACATGTTCTAGTTCCTCAGGGCACAGGAAGTCGGGAGCCCCCTCAGATGCCAGGAAACGGCTGTAGGCCTCTGGGCCACCCTCCATCAGTGCATCAACTGCCAGGCGGTAGTATTCTTTGTAGTGTGGTGGCAGGTACCCAGGTGCCAGAGGATTGTCCCCCTGTGAGGAACTCTGGGAGCGTCGAGCCATGTTGTGGGCAGGGGTCTGGGAAATGGAGCAGGGAGGCATTAAATAGAGACAGGGACACCTGGGCTCTTCCTCTCCCCTCTACCTCTGTGGAAGGGGTGTCAGAGACTCTGGGCTGGACTTCAGCCCAGGCCTGGGGGCATCTGCAGCACTTGGTAGGTCACAGGGAGCCCAGTCCTGTCTCTCTTCCTCTGGCCTCGCTGGCTGGAACGCCAGTCACCAGGTCCCATAGACTGCCAGAATCCCCAGCTTCCAGGTGGGGCCTCTGACTCTACTCCACCCCTCATTCAGGGCTGCTTTATGATATTCATGGCCTCAGACATGTTTGTGCTTTGTGGGTTTCCTTTCTCTATAAAAAGATTTTAAATATTTTGAGTGTTGGTTCAAAGACAAATCTAATCCAGGCTGGACTCATTATTATTTTGTTTCTTTTAAGGCATTAGCCTTTTTGTGGGTCCCAGATGTGCCACCTGGAGAAGCTGGTGCTGTCCCCACACAGGGCAGGTCATTGTGCCCCTCTGGTGTGTAACCCATGCTGTACAACACAGCTGGGAAGACTGACAAGAAGACATCACACCCGAGCCCAGGTGAGCACAAGAGCACCTGCCTCCCTGTGGGATCCACACAGCCTCAGTCCTGCCCACTGCCCTGACACACTTCTTCCCCATGCTCACAACCCCTCACCTCTCAGCCTTCTAATCTCTAGTTTTTGGGCTGGGCCACTACCTTTCATTTGGCACCAGCCTTAGATATCACTTTCCTAGGCCACAGCCCCTTGGTGCCAGGCCCCCCTGAAGAGCCTGGCTCCCCACTTATTCAGTCCTGTCCCTGCCAGGCCTAGACCTGTGGCAGGAGAAATCTTTCCAAGTTCCTAGGGTTACTGCCCTCGCTCCCTCCTACTGCACTCGTCAAAGCCTTTATGGAGGCAGTGGGCCACCAGCCTCCCCACCATCACCTTCACGCCCCTCTCCAGTAGGCCTCCATGGAGGCCAGCTGCTCAGGAAGCCATCAGATCTGATCACTGGGTACCTGGGCACCTCATGGCTTCTGGCCCTGGCCTGCCCCATGCACTGTTAAGCTCATCCTTACTGTATCTCAGGTTTCAGAAAAGGCAAGATTCCTGTCCTGCCTAGCACAGATTCCCACATGTTGGTTCCGGCTGGGGAACTGGTTCTGCCCAGAAAGAGGTGTGCCCCAGGTGAGGCTGGGTGATGCTGACACGATGGGGGGTGGGTGGTGATGACCTGGACTGCCCTGAAGTTGGAAAGAGACACTTGCCTGTGAATGTTGGGACTTAGGACCCTTCTGGGTACTGCCCAGGAAGCTGTGCTGCCTGGTGCCCCCAGGATGACCCACTAACTGCGGGTACAATGTGACAAGAAGCTGGGAAGTGGGGCACTCTCCCCTGAAACCACTCCCTCATCAGCCCCAGATGTTGTTATCTGTTCACTGGCCTGACTTCCTTGGTAGGGCATTGCCCTAACTATAAGAACATTCTCCTTTACACTGCGCATGTCAGCGAAATGCTGCTGATCTGGCAGTAGTAGAAGCAGGTCCCATAGACCACCTGGAGTGAACTCTGGCCTGCCAACCTGGACAGGTCCTAGTGCCACAGGTCAGTCACTAACCAGTTAGGTCTGCTGTTTAGGGGCAACATCTGCCATACAGGCCTATACTATCCTATTTGAGAGGTACTTCCAGCATGGGGAAGATACTGGAAGGGACACTGCTGGTCTGTCAACTTTTTTTTTTTTTTTTAAACCCTGCGAAATCGGCCACTTTATTTTTTTTAATTTTTTAAATTTTATTTATTTATTTTTATAATGGCCGGCTCAGCCTGTGCTGGGGGTGGGGCTGGCACAGCATGTAGTGCCAGGGATCTAACTGCAGTCCCTGAGGTTGCCTAAGCTTTTCTAAGCAGGAGCTTTAGACCATTGAGCCATCTTGCCGGCCCTGGTCTTTCAATTTTTTAGGAGGGGAGTCTATATTGTATAGGCTGTGGGCAACCAGAGGTGGAACTGTCCAGCATGTGGACCTCCTTCCCACAGATTCGCTGGTCAGGAAGGGGTCCTAGTCCTGAATGATCACCACGGGCAACCTGGACTCACAGCAGCACCTACCACCTCCAGTCACCTTACCCCTTGCCGGCTTTAAGGGCACACACCCCCTGGACTATGGACAAGGCAGTGGCCACTCCCCAGTCGGCAATGAAGAACCTCAACAGCCTACTTCCCCACAATGCCTACCTGACTCAGCCAGAGGGAAGCAGGGGCCTATCCCCCCAAGACCAATGACTCACAGAAGTGCTCGGCAGCTAACCTCTGACCTAAAGCCAGATAGTCTCCAGGGCCTGCACCTCCATTTCTAGAACCTGATCCCACCCAAGCAGGAAGTGGGGGTTCCTGTGTCCAAAAGGGAGACCCCTGGGCTGGCAAGATGGCTTCGAGGTCTAAAGCGCCTGCTTAGGCAAGCTGAGGCAACCAAAGGGACCGAGGTTCAATCCCCAGCACCACATGTTGTGCCAGCCCCACCCCCACGGCAGGCTGAGCCGGCATATATATATATAATCTCCCTGTGGGAAAGTTCTGGGATTTCTATACAATGCAGGGTGACCCTGGCCAAGCATTGAGCATGATATAAGCAAGGTGGTACTCGGTTGGATGGGGCTCACAGACCGTAAGTCAATCAGTTATAGCTTGAGGGGTGCGGCAGGCCCCATTGTTAGCGTACCCTAGAAAGTTAGCGGCAGCCAGGCAGGACGGGTGTCCCATCTGCCCATCCCAGTCCAGGAACAAGGGATCAAAAGGGCCTCTGGCCCTCCACGAAGGATCCAGGTGTTGGACTGTCCACCCCAATTCGGTGGCTTTGAAGGGGTATCCCTAGGGAAGGGTCCGGCTGTGCTGAGCACCCTCCCCAGGGTCTAGGTAGGCCGCACAGGCAGGAGCACGTCAGGACTAGGCAGGCTCTACTCGAGCCTCAGGCCATTTTCCCTTTGGCTCCTTTTCGGCCGACGTCGCGCGCAGGTGGGGGTCACCCTCACCTCCCACCGGGCTCGCACCCCGCGGACCTGGCCCGACGCACGCGGCCACACAAACTGCTTCGCCCGGCTCCCGATCGTGAACCCCAGCCCGGGTGAGACCGTGCAGGGGCCCCGGCCTCCCCTCTGACGCCCGCGCCCAACCCCGCCTGGGCCCGGGAGGGGGCCCTACCTGGCCAGGTGCACGGGGTCTCGGCACAGGGGCAGCAGGAGCCGACCGCCGCCCAGCGGCCTCGCGGTCCGGTCAGTCCGGCAGCCACTCCCCGGCTCGGCCCGCCCGCCCGGCCTGATTCACGCGCCCGCCCCCGCCCCCGCCCCGCCCGCTCCTGTCTCCTGCCTGCCCGGGCAGCACCTGGGCGGGGCGCCCCGCCCGCGCCGCGCCCGCATTCCTGTGCCAGCCTGGCGGGACCCCGGCCCAAGTCCCGGCGCCCCCGACCCCCGGACGCTCCCCACTTCATCGATGCCCTGGGCTTGCGCCCCGAACTCTGGTCCGCGCCGCCCAAGACAACCAGGTTCTACTTCAAGGGCTCAGAACCCCCAAACCTATCTGTGAGCCGAAGCCCCTAAGCCTGACCCTTGACCCTTGCCCCGGAAGTCAGGGTCACTAGGAAGTTCCGGCTGGATCCTAGGCGACCGGCTGGCCCGACGTGAGGGGCGGGGCTTCCCGCCTAGGCAAGTTGGTAAGGCAGGTGAGGCAGGCAGGTGAGGCAGGCAGGTGAGGCTGCCAGGGCGGTGCCAAGCCCGGATGGGGCTGGGCCTGGGGATTCAGCACACACAGGCACGGCCTTCACGCACGCGGACACGCCTCATTCCCAGCCTTCTTCCACTAGTCACCCCACTGTCACCCACCCTATGTACTTGGGACTGCATAGGTCCACCTTGGAGCCCCCACAGACCCTCCTATGCCTGCATACCGGGACACATAGGGGACCCTACACAGAAGGGAACTTGGGGTAATACAGCCTTATTCACCCTAACCCCACAAGCACAGAAGACTCCACACAAAATCTTACAAGTACACCAAGTCCCACACATGCCTCTATTCAGCATGGCCACCCACCATGCCTTAGCCACACAAATAAAGGACCCCACACATAAAGAGGGGTCTTCATGCCCATTGTCCCCACATGCATGAACATGTACTCTGAAAGCATGGCAACTACCCTCACATGTTAGGGCTCTGTGTATTCCTAGAGTTCCTTTCGCAGATGAGGGGAACCAGAGCTGCACTGGGGAAGAGGCAGACACCCCTCTCTGGGTCCAAACCAAGAGCTGCTGCTGGTGAGTTGTACCTGCACACACTAACCTCACACACAGAGTTCTCACACATCAACTCTACACACACACACACACACACACACACACACACACACACACACCACCCCCAAGTTTGAAATGCAAGCCCTAGCTGTTCCTGGCTGCCCCAGTCTGCCTGCTTTCCCCTCAGGTAACCCCTTCTCTTTAGGCCCTGCTCTGTGCTCGGCCATCCCACCACTCTCCCAAGTCAGCTCCTCTTGTGTGCCACTCCTACCAATCACTTACTCCCTGTCACTGTGCCTGAGTCCTTTCTGCCAGCCAGCCTTAATTTACCTCCCGTTCCTTGTCTCTCTCAACCATTTTTTGTCCTATTCCCGGGGTCACTCCCCTTTTCATTCAGAAGTTGCTCCCCACCCAGCAACATCCCACAGGTGTGGGGTCGGACCAGCTCTGGAGCAATTATATAGCCTAGGCTTCTTGTGCAGTTGGGGAGGTGGGGAGCTCTGGGGCCACAAGGAGGACCCTTACCCTACCTGGAAGAGGTAGGGGAGGGCTCTTGGGAAATGAACCTGGGTAAGTCGGGTAGACTAGGGAAAAGGGTGTTGCTTCCAGGATCTGACCACAGCACCTGTCAAAGCCAGGATGCGAGGGTCTGTGAGTGGAGAGGGGCTCCAGGACATCCTAGGAGGCGTAAAGGCAGACGTCCCTCTCTGCATGGCACAATTCTGCTCAGACCGGGACATCATAACCCAGTTGTCCAGCTGGTGGCCTGGTGTTTTGAGCAGGAAGATGGGTGCTGAGCAGTGGACTATGGCACCCAGAAGGACAAGGGGTGGAGGGGGCAGGCATGTGAGGGTGAAGGGACATGGTCTTGTCATACATTCCTGCTGAAATTGTTGGGGGCAGATGGGTGGACCAGGCAGCTGGCTAGGAAGCGTCTGAGTTCTTAGCGTTTACACAGCGCGGAGTGGTGGACAATGTGGTTCCCCATTGCCCCTGCCCTCTTCCAGGAGAATGAACACCAAGATGAGGGGAACCAGAGCTGCATCAGGGAAGTGGCAGACATCCCTCTCTGGGTCCAAACCAAGAGCTGCTGCTGGTGAGTTGTACCCTGACCTCCAGAGCGCTACTATCTTACCGCTGACCTGTGAGACCCTCTGCAGCTACCAGGGACCTACCATTTGAGAGTGGCCATTCCCCCCAAGGAGTGGTCTTCAGGGGACTTCTGTTGACTTGGATGTAACAGACCTGGGGTTCAGAGCTGAGATACCTGCTGCAGGCCCTGGCCCTGAGCCTTGTGGCTTTGGGGCTGGGTACAGTGTTCAGATCAACACAACTCTAGAGCCATGGAGGTGGGGAGGAGCAGAAACCAGGAGTTCTACTGGCCAGAAATTACTTAGAAAACAAACAGGGCTTGATTCCAACCTGGGAAATCCCAGGTGAGGACTCTGTGATCTGCTCTGACTGCTCCATCTCCCTGCCTGCTGCTTCACTCTCAGGCCACCTTCCTATAGCTGCTTCTAGGTTGAATGGTGACAAGTCACCTAGACTGGGTCCTGCTGAAGGTCAGTCCGGAGAGGCATCTTCTCTATCTCTACTCCCTTCCAGCAGCTATCATCCCCATCCCCTGAGTCCCATTTCTTTTCTGTCATAGCTGTGGACGTTTTCCAGGCTGGATCTCTATGACCTTTTGCATCCATTGCATCCCACCGTGGCCTGCCTGGGATCTGTGCTTGCTGAGAGAATACCCCACCTAGTCTTAGATATACCCTTCTGGCTTGGGGCAGACCTGGCCCAAGCTCCTGGACCCCAGACTTCCTAGGTTCCTAGAGCTAGTGGGGTAGTAGTGACTCTTCCACATCAAGCCAGGGTTAGATCCTGGTTGCCCAAAATAGCCCCAGCAGCGTCTGAGGCTGGCACTCCTTCAGGAAGTAGGATAATGGGCACAGGCACAGCGTGCTGCCTCCATGATCTCAAGCCTGGTCTTGTGTTGCCGTAAACAGGGTGCAGGGCAGTAGACAAGATGCTGGCCAGCTTGGGAGGCTGAGGCAGGAGGATCGGTGTGAGTTCAAGACCAGCCTGGGCTATAAAAGTGAGCTCAAGACCAGTCTGAACTGCAGAGTGAGACCCTGTCTCAAAAAGACAAAAAAAAAAAAAAAAAAAAAGATGCTGGCCAGGAGCAAGTGGGGTGTACCTCAGTTCTACTGGTGCCATGGTATACATGCAGACCCCCACCCCCATGCCTCAGCCTGCACATTGGCTGCCTGCTCTCTGTCCCCAAACAAGAGCCCTCCCTCAGTGACCTCTGTCCACCAAGCATTGGGTGGCTTGGGTTGGCCTGATCTCCTTGGTCATGGCAGTGCGCTGTGTGGTGGGCCCCAGCCCTCACATTTGCCAAAGCAGCCTGGCATCTGTAAGATGCTCAAGTGGGCACCTTGCCAACAGACCATCCCAAACCCTTCCCATCCTCCCCAGGCCTTACCTGGCCTTGGGTCTGCAGTGCCTCGAGGCCCTCACTCCGGAGCTGCTCCAGGGCCATAGCCAGCTGCAGCCCCTCCATGTGCACCCAGGCCTGCTCCTCCTGTAGCTGCTGCAGCCACAGTTGCTCCTCCTGTAGCTGCTGCAGCCACATTTGCTCCTCCTGCCATAGCTGCATCTGGAGCTGGACCTGCCGCCTTCGGTCCTCCAGCAGCAGCTGCTCTTGGGCCAGGCACAGTTGGACATCATGGAGCCTCAGTAGTTCAGGGCCCAGGGCCAGTGCTGGGCCTGTGGCTGCACAGCCCTCCATGTGCTGGGGCAGAGCCAGCACCAGCTCAGACCCTGAAGCAGTGGCCTGCACTGGCTGCTCTGGTCCGGCTGTCCTGGGGTGTTCCTGAGGAGCCAGCTGGGTGCTGGTCACGTGCCCTATCTGAGCCACCCCCACCTGGTCCCACGGGCCCCCTGTGGCAGGGGGTGGAAGGCTGGCCTCAGGGCCCTGTTGCCCCACTTCCCGCTGGGCCCGACCCGCCCTCCTGCCTCGAGGTTTGCGAGCTCTCCGTTTCCCAGACATGGCCCTAGCTCCGGCACCTCTTTCACCAGATGTCTGTTCCCCAGGGCCTGGCTCATCAACTGGCGCCTCAGTCAGGTGGTTCAGATAGCATCCAGGAGAGCACAGTGGGCCGCCCCTCCCCACTACTCCTGTCCTCTGCTCCTCCGTCCCAGGAGCCCACCCTGCCCTTCAGCCTCTCAGCTGCGCAGCAGCCCTTGGCTCTGGCTCTGTCTATGGCCTTTCGGGGCCCCACTCAGCTGGCCCAGATCGAGATGGGAAGTTTATAGGGACTCAGGCGGCGTGGCAGCTCAGCCAGGCCCAGAAGGCTGACTAACCTGCTGACACAGGGTGCAGGACTTTACAGGCCACAGGCCTTGCTGGCCAGACAGGGAGGGAGACAGGGAAACTGGAGGCGGCTCTCAGTCGCTAGACTGTGGTGCAGGATGGCGTGCCCGGTCCTGCCTGGGCGGCACCCAGGCCCCCCACCCCCTCCTTGGCTCCACCCCTGGCCGCGGGAAATTCAAACTGTGGCCACCGGAAAAGTAGCTGCATCCCGGGTAAACTGACCCTCAGATGCTAGATGGCCATGAAGCCCCCAGCCTACCCTGAGCAATTCCTTGGCCCCGTACCCAGACACCTCCAAGCCCTGAGCTTGCTCTGAATGTGCACCCCTAGAGCACCCACACAGTGGTCTTTGGCCATACTGTGGGCTGTTGAAAACTTTAGGCCTTTGAGGGTCTAGATGGCATGTTAAAAGCAGGTGCTGAGATGGCAGTTGAGACTGGGCATGATGGGTCATGCCTGTAATCCCAGTTCGTGGGAGGCTGTAAACAGGTGGATCACTACAAGTCCTATCTAGTAGTGAGACCCTGATCACTCTGTAGACCCTTCCCTAAAAAAAAGGGTAGATGGCATGGAAAGTACTGAGATGAGAGGAAAGAATCTAGCCTGCTCCTGAGTGCAGGTTAGGAGCACTGGCTGATGTTCTGATGTCGACTTTCCCATTGAAATGAGGCCTCAAGAGCCCTCATCTGGCCTGCCCTTGAGCTCTCCAGGTGGGGGTGAGGGTCAGTGCCAGCGTCAGCATTAGGGTTCCCCTTGCTTTCTCTTAGGATGGTAAGGCTCCAACAGGCCTCCTCCCCAGCGTTTTCCCAGCCTCAGGCCGCTGACTCACACTCGGCCCAGGGCCCCTCACTGGCTGGACTGGTTTGCCTGGCCCAGCCCGACCCAGTGCACACCTCCCTGTCCAGAAACCTTCTGAGCAGATGGAGGGCACCTGCCTTGTGAAGGATGTACTAGACAGAGCTGGGAGGGACAGGAGGACTGAAAGCCACTAGTCTGGGTGGGATGGGGGGGCATGATGGGGCAAGAGGAGCTAGTATAGCCCTCCTACCTGGGGCTGCCATGTGCCGAGCCCTGAGCTCATAGGCCTGAGCTCTGAGTCCCAAGTACAGGCACAATTCTACCTGCTGGCCCTCAGGGTCACCAGGAGCAGAGTGGTATTTGTTGTTGGAGGACGCTGCCAGGCTGCTCATTAAAGCCATCTCGTGCTTGCCCCATGAGGAGGCTGTGTATAGCAGCTCCTGCCTACTGTCCCACAAATTCCTCTTGAGGTTGGGGTAGGGGTGTTTCACACCCTAACTGCCCTGACTGAAGCCTTCCTCAGGGAAGCCCGGTGAGAGCTGCCAGCCACGGAGGAAGACTGGCCAGCAGGCGCGAGGTCCTGCAAACACTGAGCACCCAGAAGCTCCTGCAGGTGAGCATGAGTGTTCCCAAGGGAACAGGGCTGTCCTACACCATGCAATTGTGTAACCACACAGGCTTGTAAGCACGTGCACGCATACACGTAGGTATGCGCACACACTCCGTGACCCAGCCTGGGGCACATCCTGAGTTGTGAGCCTCCTGGCATCTGCTGAGCTCCAGGGCTCTCCCAGCTCTCACTGACCCACCTACGTGCGCCACCTGTCGGAGACCCCCAGTCCCTCTGTGACTCCCAGCCTTGGGGTGGGCGGGAGCAGCCTTCTCCATCTCTGCATGTCGCCCTCAGGTGGCAGGAAAGAGTACAGGCTCTGCCAGGGGCAGTCTGTAAAGCCCTGTGAGGGGTCCTGGGCGTTCCTTCCCACCTCCAGCTGGCTCTGTACTCTATTTCCTCCCAGGTACACCTTCAGCTCAGACTGCTCTTTGTATACGCAGTTCTGCAATTCAGTGGCTGCTGAGCTCCCTCCTTGGGTATCCAGATGCCCACTAGCAGATCTGAACCAAATTCCTGGACAACTCCCAGGGTCCTGGCCCAACTGGCTCAATGAGTTCTTTCTCTCTCCCAACCACCCATCCACTCCTGGGATTCAGGGTCTCACTTCTCGCCTTGAAGTTCCTGCTAACTCACTTGGCCACAGCCCTCCCACTTGCCCTCCTAGTCCAAGTTCCTGGAGCAGCCAGAGG
>PVKN010009066.1:0-24371 GCA_004027915.1 Capromys pilorides
GTATTGATTGACTATTTTATAGGGAGACTGTTTCTACATTACCTTTGATTTTTAAAGTCAATTTTTTAAAAATTAAAAGGATGATGCCAATCACATTTTCTAAACACAATGCAAATAGAACTGGCATTGAACAACAAGAGCATCCCAAATCTATCCACTTAGAAGTGTAAAACAAATCTAAATCATGTGAATTAAACAATAAATCAAAACAGAATTATCAGCTATTTAGGAATGAATGGCAATAAAAGCTGTATACATAAAAGCCCCCAGGATACCGCCCAAGCCGTGTGTACTTAGAGAAAAATGAATAGCCCTGAATACAGTCATTAGCAAAGAGCAAAGATGGAAAAGATCGAGGAACTGAGCGCTTACCTCAATCAGCACGGATGGAACATCAAAATGAATCTGGAGGAAGCAGATGGAAGAAGTTAATGAAGAAAAGAAACTGCGATTAATGAAATAGAATAAAACAATAGTGGCTATGAAAATGAAAGATAATTCTTTGAACGCGACCAATAAAGTAGACAAAAGGAGCCAGTCTGATCAAGAGAATTCACGTCAGGAGCCATGCAAATGAGAAAGGAAGAGTGTCCTAGAAACACAGGTATTAAAGGTTAAAGACATGAGAAGAAACCAAAGTCCAGTTTTTGCTAATAAAGCCAATCAGCAGAAGGCTGGTGAGTAAGTTTTAGGGAAAGATGTATATACAAGGGTGCAGGGTGCTCACCTGGGCACAAACCATACCTGTGTCCACCCCACTGGGGGTGTGTGTGTGCTAAAAACTACATTTCCCATGTGCCCTTGCACTGGCAGAGCTGCACTCTGTGGCCCAGACACAGGCAGAAACCCTTTCCGGTGGTGAAAGCATTTGATTCCATTGAGATGGAGGCAGAAGGACCCATCGGGATCGTGGAGGCAGTGGGTTTTCTTATCCTTGCCACATGTAGGAGCTTCCTGCATCCTGTCCACCTTGGAGCTTAGTTTTTATTTTTATTTTTATTTTTATTATTTATTTATTTTTTTTTTTTTTAATTTTTATTTATTTATTTATTTATTTTATTTATTTGTTTGCTTGTTGTGTTTGTTTGTTTCTTTGTTTATTCATTTTGTGGCTGGCTCAGCCTGCCCTGGTGGTGGCGCTGGCGCAGCATGTGGTGCCGGGGATCGAACTGCAGTCCCCGCAATTGCCTGAGCCCTCCTAAGCAGGCGCTTTAGACCACTGAACCATCTCGCCGGCCCCTGGAGCTTAGTTTTTAACCAGGACTAACTGCCAGGAACTCTGACTATTCCCACAAAATTGATTCTAAAAAAGGTGAGTGAAAAAGTGACAAATAGACTTAGCTCCGGGAAAGAGTTCCCAAGTTAACCTAGCAGAAAAAGAAAAAAGGAAGGAAGGATGGAAGGAAAGACAAGCAAAGAATATTCAGAAGGCTGAGTCAAGACAATTACAAGTACGAAGCCAGACTGGGTTACATAGTGAGACCCAGTCTTCCGAAAGGAAGAAGGTAGCGCTGTGTTTAGATGTTTTATGGGCAAGTTGGGTCACACATTTGAACAGATAAGCCCTGCGTTGGAAATCCTAGCTGATGCATTCAATATTCCGATTTTTGTGAGTTGACTGAAATTTGCAGAACTTTGTGGGCCAGCACGAGCCAGGGTAACAAACGAGGCTGTGGACTAGGTTTGCAGGAGTCCTTTTCTTCAGATCGTGTCTTACTTGCCGTGCTGTTTTAGACCAGGAACACAGCAGTAAGACACATTTGTGGCCACACCAGGGACTGCAGGATGCATTCCCAGCAGCTGAGGCAGTCAGTACAAAGGCCCTGGGGCAGGAGCATGCCTGGCCTGCTTCAGGAGGAGTTGGGTGTCAAGGGTGGCTGGATTGAAGTGTTAGGGGACATTGGGGTCAGAGAGGAGAGAAGTCTGAGCGGAACCTACTTGTGGGATGCTCACAGGTCCCGTGTTTGCTTGTGTGCTGTGAGTTGGGACCGGCTGTGGCCTGAGTGGCCAGAAACTTTCTCCAGGACTGATGGGAAGAATGTGGAGGTGAAGGTCAGAGCAGGGGCTGGTGCCAAGGTGTGGAGGGAGGGGTGGCATGGGAGGAGGTGACCAGCAGGCATCAGACCCAGGACAGGAGTTCCCAACCTCTCTTTGCTCTAATTGCATTTTCCCTCCAGCCCCAGCTCCAGTGGAAGTACAATTTCTCCGAGGTTGAATCACAATGCACCCTCTCTTCCCTCGATCTCTGCTTTGATTGTGCGCCCCTGGCTCTGTGCCTTGGGGCTGGCCATGGCTGAGATTCATAATTTCAGGCTGACACCATAGTAACCACTTAGCTGGATTCAAGATGCCAGTGTCATCCCTGGCTGCGCTTGAATAGGCCCAAGGAGGGCGGGGTGGGATGGAAGAGGAGGCTCAGAGACCGCGCCTCAGAGGTGCCGCAATTATTTCTCCGTTTCCAAGGAAAAATGTAAACACAAGGTCAGCCTCGGCCGGGTTTCTTAATTTTCTTCCCTTTGTGGAGACAGGTTGATTTGGGAAAATTGCTTCTATTTATTTCGCCTCCTGGGGCCTACCCTCCCCCTGTGCTGGGGATTGGATGGAGGCAGTGGCAGCTATGTAGATGACAGAGATGGGGACAGGCACTGCAGGCTAAGCTGCGCATCCCTCCGTGGGGGCTGGTCCCTGGCAGCAGCTGCAGAAGCAGCTGGAGCCCTCTGGGTTCTGGACAGTCCTGCCCTGCGCTGCCCCCACCCGGTCTCCTCCCACTCCGCCTGAGCCCTGGAGCTCTCCTGGGGTCTCCTGCTTAAAGTCCAGGGCGCCACAAGCTGCCCTGCCCCCAGCCTTTATAGCAGACTCCTGCCTGTGTGTCCCCAGGGCTCCTGTGGGTTTCCTAGCATCGCCCTCTGCTGGATTAGTGCCGTGGGCTCCTATAACCCAGCACCATGTGGCTCCCAGGGCTTTTGACTGGGGAAAACTGGGCCTCAGTGTTTTCATCTGTGGAATGGGAACTGCATGGTGGCCTCTCTGCAGGTGTTCACAGGGGTGTGATAATGTTTGGAGAGCGGATGCCTGTCACCAAAGTCTCCTTCTCAGGGAGATAGCAGCCTCCCCAGGGCTGCACCAAAGGAGGCAGGAGTGGCCAGCTGCCCTACTTTGTTACCTAGTGCCTAAAACTCAGCTGCACCACCTGTAACCAGAGTCTTGGGGTCATCTGGGGGCCCTGAAGTCCACTTCCTTGTCTCAGCTCAGGAGGCCCTGTCCCTCGGGTCTGGCTGGCATCATCACTTACAGGCAGCAGCCCTTTTTGGCTTTGGTGGAGCCGCTGGGGAGACCCAGGAGGGCTTGGGCACGGCGGCACCCGGGGCTCCAGCATGGCCCTCCACTGTCCTGGGTTTCTGAGGCTCAATCTGCCCTTGTTGCCCAGTCCATCTGGCAGAGGGCTGTGACTGGTGGCAGCTGTCCTGCATTTGTTTTCTATTTATTCAGCAGGAAAGTCTTCTCCCCCACACCTCATGGCTCAATTCCAGAGGCTGCTGAGTGTCCTGAGGCATTCTGTGTGCTCCTGTGCCCTTCCATAGGATCCAGTGCTGTCCCAAGGGGTTGGCATCTGGCTCCACCAGGCCTAGTGCATGTGTGCATGTGTGTGGACGTGCTTGTGCACAGCTCTGCAGGGGGCAGAGCACTGACCACACCCTGGTGACCCCAGGAGTCACCCTGCAGCCACAAGCCCTGGGGTCTGCACACTTGGTTCATAGAGAAAGTGAAACCCAAACCCACGCAGCTACAGGGTTACCCTGGAGAGACCTGGGAAGCAGGGCCCTGGCAGGCAGGGAAGCCCTCTGGGGTGGGTTGCGCCCTGCCTGCTAAAGGACCTGAGAAGTAGTCACAGACACAGGAGAGAAGTAGGAACTAGAAGGAACATCATGTGCAAGGCCTTAAGTTTTAGGGAGTGCAGAGTGTGTGAATGCAGAGAAGGGAAGGGGTGCGGGGGTCAGGGACTGGGTGGGGAGGATGGTGCCAGCTGCTGGCGGCTCCTGCAAGAGGCAGCTGATGCTTTGCTTCCTCCTCCAGGAAGCCCTCCTCCACTCTCTGATCCTCGGATACATTCTATCTGGGACGGGATCACTTTTGTTCACTCAGGGGTCCATCCTTCTGAAAGGCAGGGGCTGCCTGCTGTGACCTCTGAGTCCTCAGTGACCCACAGCAGTGCCACATGTGGGACTGGGCAGGGGTCCTTGCGGATCCTCCAGGCTTGCATGTGCATCTCCTTAGGGCCTAGGGTTTTGTGTCCAGGTGGAGGCGTGTGGGCCTTTTTCAGAAGGCACCTCTGAACACTGCCTGCCTCAGCCTCCCACATGCCCTGGAGCATAGTGCCTTGGGGTGGGGAAGGACCCACCACAAGGAAAGCTGGTTCTGGTTCTTCTGCAGAGCTGGGTGGAGGTAAAGTTCTAAGGAGAGGGGGAGCTGCACTCATTCTCCCTGGGTTCCACAGAAAGTTGGCCTCCTCGTCACAGAACTGCTAAGTAGGAAGGAGGGAAGGATGGTGGGGGATGGACAGGCGGAAAGACAGAAGGACAGAGGGAGGAGGAAGAGGAGAGAGGAAGGGGGCCTGTGTCTGGGGCTTGCAAAACACTGTGCAGCATGATCCACAGTGGCAAAAGCACTGCTGTCCCCTCACAGCTTTGTTGCCACCAGTCACAGGGGCTGGAGACACTGCTATCCCTCTGAGCCCTAGGTGCAGGGGCAACTGCTGGATGGCAGGGTGGTGAGGCTTAGAGGAGGTAGGACAAGGCTTGAATACCCCATGCATAATGTTGCTAGACACACTCTCAATCATGTTTTTAAGATGTCTCCTCACTGGGGAAGCTTTTCTTGGGAGGGGGAGGAGGTCCTGAGAATTGAACTCAGGACCTCATGCTTGCCAGGCAGATGCAGCACCACTGAGTTATATCTCTGGCCTCGTGGGGGAGGTTTTGCTTCCCCAGTTAAGTGCTATCTGGTCAACTGGCTATGCTGTCCAGCAAGCTGGGTGGAGGTATGTGGGAGGAGATGCTGGGGTAATATCTGTTTCCCAGGTAACCAGCCTTAGAGGAGCAGGGACTGCCAGGCAGCTCTAGGCGGTTGTATGCAGCCCCCACGGTCAATCTCAGATCTCCTTGGTGTCCTTGAATGTCCATGTCCCCCTGTGTGTGGCCCCAGTTTAGGCTGCTTTGCAGAGCTGTGTGACTCCTGTGCCCCTGGACACTGTCTGGCCCCTCTCCAGGTCACCCCCACACCAGCCACAATCAGCCCCTTTGCTATGACCCTGGGGGAGCTCAGGGGAAGCTGTGCCCTGCTTGGTCAGTGCTGGGACCGTTATCGTTTCATCTGCCCCCACCCTCCTCCCAAGAAGGGCTTGCAAGTGCCTGGCCACCTCTGTGCCTTGCCCCCCTACACACACACACACACACACACACACACACACACACACACACACACACAGTGCCCTGGGCTGTCTGCTCTTGGACTGGTAGTCTCAGTCCACCCTATTCTCACCCTCCACTGTGTGCTGTGGCACCATCTCTGTCTCTGGTGTCCCAGCTTCCTGGGGATGCCCATTTGAGGTGGTGACTCAGACTCAGAGAGATGCAGATGTCAGGGCTGGCAGAGCTGTCCTTGAACAGGCACAGTGGGCCTCGGTACAGGGGTGTATTCTGCTAGGGTGCTGCCTCCTCCCTGGCTTCCCCACTGCTCTCCAGACTGCTCCCTGGATGTCAGGACGGGATGGGAGCAGTGTGACCCACAGGCTTCTGCAGAGAGTACGCCTGAGTCCTGGCTGCATCCCGGCTGAGGTGTGGGGTTGAAGAGTTCATTTGGGCTGGAGATAGGTCTAGGAGTGAGAGCTGAGGGCCTGCCCATGCACCCCTGCTCTGATTGGACTGGGCCTCATCCTGCCCCTCCTCCTGTCCCCTGATCATCCCATGGGTGGGTGGTCTTGCTCTGCATTGGGTGCTGTGTAACTGCACCCAGGTCACTTAGCCCCTCTGGGCCTGAACCTTCCCACCTGCAACTGGGGATGAGGATGGTGCCTGCTTGGGAAATATGGGTCATTAGGAGACAAGCAAGTTCCTGAACTGGTCAGAGCATGCTGGCCTTATAGGGAGCTCACAAGCCAGAGCCCACAGCAGGGAAGCCAGGTAGTGGGACCACAAGGCCCTTGGGCTTCTTGCTCAACCAACTGCTGGCCTGATACAGTCAGTGGCTCCCAGAGCTGCAAGTGAACCCAAGGCTCTTAGGGGTCCAGGGGGAGAGGGAGAGAGAGACAGGAAGAGAGAAACAGACAAGAGAAGGAGGCAGAGACAGAGTCAGCGAGAGACAGAAATAGGGACACAGAGAGACACACACAGAGAGGCAGAGAGAAACAGAGATAAACAGAGACAGAAAGATAGAGACAGAAAGAGACAAAGACAGAGATAGAAAGACAAGAAAAAGAGGGCCGAGGAGATAGTGCAGTAGAATAAGTGCTTGCCTGGCAAGCACAGGGTCCTGAGTTCAATCCCCAATACTGGAAAAAAATTCAGAAAAGGCAAGAAAGAGACAGAGAGACAAAAAAAGCAGAGATAAAGAGACAGAGATAGAGTGACAGAGAGAGAGACAGACAGAGAGACAGAGAAAGGCAGAGACAGAGGCAGAGAGACAAAGAGAGAAAGACAAAGACAGAGAGAGAAACAAAGACACAGAGAGAAAGACATTCAGAGAGCCAGAGAGAAACAGAGACAGACAGAAACTGAGCTAGAGACAGAGAGAGGCAGAGAAACAAAGACAGAGATAGAAAAACCGAAAGAGACAGAGATAGAGAGACAGGTAGAGATAAAGAGATAGACAGAGACAGAGAGAAAGAGAAACACAGACAGAGAGAGAGAGACAGAGACAGGCAGAGAGACAAAGAGGCATAGGAAGACAGAGACAGAGACATAGAGAGGTAGCGATAGAGACACAGAGGGACAGAGACAGAGAGACAAAGAGAGCAAGACATAGAGAGAGACAAAGAGACAAGCGGAGAGCCAGTACAGCGCATCAGATGCTGTGCCCTCTGCCCTGGGTCATCTGAGCCAGGAACTTGGGGCTGTGCCCACGTCCCCCTTCCCCACCCCTGGCACTTCCCTCAAGGGCACCTTGCAGCACCCAGGCAAGCGTCTGCTGTGTATGTCTAGAAAGAGCACCGAGGGACTCGGATCTAATTCCCCCAGAGGCCACAAAAGGACAAAAGATGATGTTGGGAAAGAAATCTTTGCCAAACTGCAGATGCCAAGAGGGCTTGAAGGCTTGGGTGGGAGGGCCAGGGGCTGCACCACCCACCCATTCCACACCCCGATCAGGTGTTTGGGCTGTCTGGGCCACAGTGCTGACCTCTGCTTGTATTAGCAGGGCGTTGGGGCTACAGGGACCGGATGTGCAAGGGCCTCACTGCACAGAGCCTGGCTTGTGGGAGGTCAGGGAGTCTGGGCATGGCAACAGTCCTCTGTCTACCCTGGTCTGCCTACTTCCTGGATGCTGAGCACAGGGGCTAGATGTACCCTCCAGGGGATACTTTCAAAATAGTAATAACTGATACTGCAGAGATCTGGTCCATCAGAAAGGTCGTGGGCCAACATCTCTGGTACCAGGTATTCATAGAAAGGCCCAGGGACCTAGGGTTCAGGTAGAATCGCTCAAGCAGATGCAGGTCAGTTGCCATTGACCCACTAGTTTTATTTTATTTTATTTATTTATTTATTTTTTCATTCAATATTTGTTTATTGAGGGCTTGCTGTATGTATAAGGCAAAATGGAAACAAAAGGATAATGCCATGCGCTTTCATTCTGTATCAAAACAAAATACTGTGATAAATATAAAAGACAAAAATAATAAAAAATGAAAAGGATTTATTTCAGGTGACTGCCGCTAAACACACCGGGTAAAAGACTCCTTACTTCTATTTCTGCAGATTCCACCCGGTTTTCAATTATTTCAATACATTGTCTCTTAGCGGCAGCTCTTCACTTATAACCGTTTCTTCAGCGATAGACCCACTAGTTTTAAACTGTTACAGTCAGGTGTGGTGGTGCACACCCATGATACCAGCGCTGGGGAGGCTGAATCAGGAGGGTCACCATGAATTTGATGGCAGTCCAGGCTACCTAGTGAGTTCAGGGACAGCCTGAACTCCATATTGAGACTCTGTCTCAAAAACTCAAAGTGCTGTGGCCTTTTTAAACACCAGAGGGTCAATACTGTTGTGCACCATTGAAGACCAGCTCTGCTCCTGAACCCTCCCTTAGATTCTCCTGAGGGGAGACCCTGCAGATGAGGATCTTTGTGACAGAACACAAGACAGATGGTGAGGGAAGGAGAGGGGGGGCTTGGAGTGTAGAGGTGCTCTTTTCTATGGTTCTGGAGCTGGGACTAAGGCACCATTGCGTGGTCCATTGCACTGTGTGAACCACTCCAGGGCCACCTGGATAGGACTTGGGGCCTATGATACTGGTGTGGAAGGGACACCGGGGGGTGGTTTGCAGGGGAGGCCCATTCTATTCACAGGGCTGATGGGTCCTTCACAGAGGCTTGTCCACACGTCTTACTTTCTGCTGAGATGCAGTACCCAACACCCACAGCTTCAGGGAGAGGTCTATTTAGGCTCACAGCCTGTAGAGGTTCAGCCCACAGCTGGCCGGCTCCCAAGCTGGGCAGCAGGGCAGACCGGCATGCAGCAGGGAAGCCCATGGGTGCAGAGCCAGCCGGGGAGAAGGAGGATCTGACCTCTTTCAGCCCACGCCCCGGTAACTGCGCCTTCCTACCAGGCCAGCCTCCTAGCAGCAAGCTAGTACTCAGTTCCCAGGATGCAACTACCTTCCAAAAGCACTGCCTAAAAGTACAGGAGGCTTTGGGGGATGTCTGGATAGAAACTGTAACCCCGGAGCACCAGTATCCAGGCAGTGTGGGCTTTGACCCTACAGGCGTGGCCTTCTCCGGTGAACCTGAGTACTAGGGCGTGGCGGGCGTGAGCGCACCAGTGTGCACGTGGGTGCGTGTGCCCTATGTGCTGTGTCCCTCCCAGGTCTTTCTCCTCCATCATGCAGCCCTGCTCCCGGCCTCTGCGCACAAGGAGGGGCTTTATCTGCTTGGCTGAGCACTGCTCTGGCCCCGGAGGACCGTGGCGCCTCCAATTACGCCAGGTGGAAATTCATTTCCTCCAGCTTCACGGGACTGGGCTGTGGAGGGCCGTGCTCTGGCTTTACTGCAAAATGCATTATTTTCCCTCCTCTCTCAAAAATATTTATCTATGCTAATTTAGCACGGGAGCCGGCTAAGTTCTGCATGGGGAATTGCCCTATTAATTCTGCTGCCTGAAAAGACAGCGCTGATGCAGAAGTTCTTCAGTCTCCTGAGGGGTGGCCTCTCTCTTTGCAAGGAAATCCCAGGGCCAAGAGGGGAGCAGCTGACAGCCACATGGGGGATGCTGAGGACCAATGTTTCACTGCTCCCTCCTGTATAGGCTGGAATAAAATCACTGCACACTTGGCAGCTGGCAGAGAGGCCCAGCGTATCTGGCTACACCGATGGGTCCCTTTGATCTGGTTTCCACCAGTCACCCACTGTGTGGCCTTGGCAGAGGATGCCATCCCCTGCTGACTTCTGTGCCTACACAATGAGATGGGTCAAGTGACCCATAGACTTGTCCCAAAGGTTGTGAGGACCTTAGTGTTGTCAGGGTGCAGAGCTCTGAGGCCAGGTGAGAGGTGGGAGTCATAGTCCTGTCTTTCAGCTAAAGAGGATGCTCGCCTACATGACTTGTGGGGGTCTTGGAACTCTAAGATCTGTGCTGACCTTCCATGAGCTCCCACACAGACAGCCTCTTTTGTCTGCATTCTGCCCCAGTATGTTGCCTGGACTCCTGAGGGCAGCTGGGCCCTGCCTCTGCTTATCCAGTCAATGACCATAGCTGGAACCTGGGCTGCAGCCGCCTGGTCTGTTTCCACATGGCCTGGAGTCCACAGTGCCCTCCCGCACTCCCATTTTCCTGCCCTCTCCTCTCCCTGCGCATCTGCTGTCCATGAGCCCATCACTCTGCTGGAGCCCAGCTCCTCCAGCAGGGCTATCTCCCACTCCACGATGATGTGACCCTTCCTCCTGGTTGCCAGGCTCTGCTGTGCTCTCCACACAACTGGATTGGTGCCGACACTCAGATGTGGACTTCCCTGTGCATGGCTATCAGAAGCCTGAGAATGTTGCTTCCTCCTAGAGCCACCTTTCTTCCAGAAAGACCCCAGTCAGGTTCCAGGGCCCACCTGAAAACTCTCAGCACGCACTCGCAAGCTCCCTGCCCGGCAATCCCGAAAAATCTTGGCCCGTAAGGCCACCCTCCTCAATGAGTGCTCCAGCAACTGCACAGGGACAGCCGCGGGCTGGGAGGTTGCTCCCCGAAAGTGCTGCCTTACTTGGCCTTTCTGTCTCTTATGAAGGTGCAAATTACACACGGTGGAGCTTTCCTTTCTAGCGCGCGATTCAGTGTCTTTGACAAATGCATCCGCAGCCATCATGACAATGAAGATATAGGACTGGGCTGTCACCCCAGGACTCCCTATGCCCTTGGTGACAGTCACAACCTCCTCGCCCCTGCTCCCTGTGACCACAGAGCTGGTTTCTGTCCTTTTTCTTCCCTGAGCACCTGTATGTGGACTCAAGGAGTGGGTAGCTTTCTGAGTTTGCCTCTTTCAGATAGGGTTTGAGACAGGTTCCGCTCACTGCTTTTTATGGCAGGACCATATGGCCTTGTGTGGCTGGACTGGACTGTTCATTCTCTTCCCAGGAGAGAGACATTTGGGCTGGGCTGGCTTTGGGAGGTGATCAATACCACTCTCCCTCCCCGTAGAATTGGTGTAGAAGTGTATGTGCCGTTGATTTGGGTGTTTGTTTCCAAAGTAGTCACCCTATATCAAATTTCCTCAGAGATAAATGGGAGTTTATTTGTTCAGCTTTCTCATGCAATTTGACATTATGAATTTGGGGTTAGAAAAAATTAGACATTCTGTTCTATGTGTGGTGGTATTTCATTGTGCTGGTGTGAAAAAACTTACATCTATTTGGGTCATTTCCCTTTATTGAGCTATGAGAGTTCTTTTCTTTCTTTTTGTGTATTTGGTACAGGGTCTCACTACACAGCTCAAAGTGATCCTCCTGTTTTTAGGCCCCTAGTACTGAGATTAAAGGCATATGTCACCACGCCTGGTCTCAGTCACTGGCTCAGCACTCCCGGGGGATAGAACCAGCACAGCATGTGGTGCCAGGGATCAAACCCCAGTCCTGAGCTTGCCTAAGCAGGCACTTAGTCTACTAAGCTTTCTCATCGAACCTTGTGAGAGTTCTTTATGTATTCTGGACATAGATTTTACAGTAGAGACAGACTTTTAATTTCTCTCTCTCTCCTTTTAGTGACTGTCTTTAGGTGTGGCTGCCTCAATGTCTTGTACGGATTCAAAAGATGTCCCTGTCTTTTCTTTTTTGTCTTTTTGAGACAAGGTCTCACTGCAATTCAGGTTGGCCTGGTGCTTACTTTGTAGCCCAGGCTACAAAGGTGTCGAACTCGTAATGGTCCTCTTATGTCAGCCTCCCGGGTGCTGGGATTACAGGTGTCCACCACGTCCAGCCAACATTTCCCTTTCACGGCCATCTTGCCTTTAAGGAAGAACCACAAAGTTGCAGGTGTCAGATCTAAGGTTGATAAGGACAGAGCCTCATGTTTTCCCAGCTGTCTTGCTGTTGGGTGGCACTCGGTGGCACTGTTCTCTGGTTTATCCCACCTCATAAAGACCCTCAGGAAAGAGGGCTCCAGAGCTGTGGTGGAAAGCGGCAAGCACAACGGAGTGAGTGTGCTCCAAGAGAGGGGAGCATTTCAGGGTGTATTCATGCTAATGTACATTTTACTGCATTAAATTTTTTTTTTTTTTTTTTTTTTTAATATGGCTGGCTCACCCCCTGGTGGTGGGTCTAGTGCAGCATGTGGTGCCAGGGATCGAACCGTGGTCCCTGCAGTTGCCTAAGCTTGATTAAACAGGCGCTTTAGACTGCTCAGTCATCTCGCCAGCCCCACTGCATTAAATTTTAAAATTGAATCACTCATGGTATATTTTGATAACCCCTGTAACAGTGTCTTTCAGAGGAGAATCTCTTAATTTTGATCATGTCCAACCCATCAGTTTTATCTGTCATGAAAAATGAACTGTGACTTTAGGTATTTGCATAAACTGAGGGCACAGGCTGGGGAGATAGCTTCATGGCACAAGTGGCTGCCTGGTGAGTGCAACGTTGTGAGTTCGAACCCTGGTTCCGAAAAACAAAACAAAACAAAAATAATCCTTACAGAAGCCAGAGCGCTAATGATGTACTGTAACTTTAAATGTCTAAACCAAGGGCACAGAGGGTTAACCCAGCATCCTAGAGTTTTATGCACTTGCTGTTTTAGAAGTTTCATTGCAGTAGGTTTGCGCTTCGGTCTATGTTCCCTATTGATTTCGTTTTTGTTCCTATGGCTGAAGGTGAAGATTTAGGTGGGCCTCCTCTTCCTCCTCTTTCTTTTCCACCTTTTCTTCCCACTCCTCCCCTTCTTCCTCACTCTCATCTTCCTCCTTTCCAATGGATGTCTAATTGTTCCAGCCCCCTATCCAGGAAGACTCCTTTCCTCATTGAGTTTTCTTTGCACCTTGTCAGAAATCAATCGCCATAATGTGTGGATCTATTTTCAGCCTCTCTGTTATGATCCATCGATCTGTGTCTGCCCCCTGTCCTGTGCTGTGCTTCCTGATGATAGTAGCTGTACACAGTCTTGAAATCAAGTGGTGTGAGTCTTCCAACTTTGCTCCTCCTTTTTATTTTTTATAGAGAATAAAAATAGTAAGAAAAAATAACATTAGAAATGATACAGAATTTCAGTAAACAAAATGATAGAAATTCAACAGTGGTTGTTATATTGCATATTCTTGTTGACACTTGTCGGGAGTTCAGTCCATAGTCAGCTGGCTCCAAGGCAGGGTGGCTCCACAGAGGGGCATCGCAGAAGAGAACCACTCCGAGGTGCCCAGAAGGTAGCAAAACAAGCAGGAGGTCCCCACAGCCTCTTTCTGCCCCTCTTGTATTCTATCTAGGCTATGAGGATGAGGGTGGCACCAAACCAACCCGGGGACCAATTTAGTAATCACACACCTAGTATCACACACCCTAGACCCAGCCACCCCTGAAAAAGCCCCACCTGTGTCTGCATGAGACTTTGGGGGGATATCAAGACACAAGCTGGAACAAATTGTTTCAGCTATTCTAGTTTCCTTACTTCCTTGTATCAATTTTAGAGTCAGTTTCTACAAAAATCACACTGGGGTTTTGATTAGAACTGTGTTGTATGTGTTCAGATCATTTAGGGTGAAATTGACATTTTAGCAAAATCAAATCTTACAAAACAAGGATATAATGTCCTTGTATTTAGGGCTTAGGTTTCTCCCAAAACTTTTGTTGTAGGGGGCTTGCAGGGTAGCGCAGTTGTTTCAGCACCTTCTAGGGCAAACCCAGTCAGGTGTAGGGAACCGTGGTCCAATTACCAGTTCCACATGCCTTGCCAGACCCACCCTTAAGGCCACCTGAGCCACCCCCCCAAAAAACCACAAAGTTTTATTGTTTCTACATGCAGATTTTGAATATATTTGGTAAGATTTATACCTAATTTTCTCATGATTTTTGATGTTATTGTGAATGGGTTATTTTTCAGCATTAGCTTCAAATCACTCATTTCTCACACATACAACCATTATCAATTTTTTTACGTTCACTGGCTATAGTCTTGTTATGCTCACTTGCCAGTTCTAGTAAGTTTTAAGAGACTCCTTGGGATTTCCTGCAAGGATAATTATGTCGTTTGCATCATTCCAATCTGTTGCCTTTTTATTTATGTTTTTTGCTTTATTCATTGATTAGGACACCCTAGGCAAAGCTGAGTAGAAATAGTGAGTGTGCATGTTGCTACTTTTTACTTGATCTTAGAGAAAATATTCAGTTGTCACCATGAAGTGCAGTGTTAGTCAGGGATTTTCTTTTTCTTCATAGATGCCCTTTATCAGGTTGAGGAAGTTTTTAAACATGCATAGAGGTTTTAGTTTAAGAGTCAGATGCCTGGAATGGTAGCAGCCATTTTATGACCATGAGGAAAACTAGCTGGAGAAGAGGCAACTCACTGATGATCACAGAGAGATGGAATGCTCTTGGCTCCTTTCTATCACTGGTCCACTAAGTTAACTAATCCTGGGCCCTCCCTCACTAGCAGGCGCATGGCCTCGGCAGCCCTGGCCTGGAGCCCACAGTCCTGCTCTGAAGGCTTCCTAGTCTTGAGAGCTGGTGCCTGTCTGCTGGGCTCCTCTTGGGGTTGTTTGGCTCCATCTGGGGTGCAAGCAATCCCCTGCATTAAAGGCCTTCTGTTTGAAAGACCTGGAGTAGTTTCTGTTTGTCAGAACGGTATGCATGAGAGCTGGCTGGAGCAGGCTTTCTGGAAGCAGCATGTTGAGAAGTCAACTGGCCCGCTGAAATGTTCACCCTGCCGTCCTGCAGCTCCTGCCTTTTCGAGGCCTGCTTGTCCAGCTACCCTAGACCCTTCCATGCTGCTCCCTCCTGCCTGTGGTTTCAGTGCCTGTTTCTTGTGATTCTTGCACTGCTTACACTTGACCTCCACATTTCCATTTCTGTTGCCAAAGAACTGTAACTTATATAGAAAAAAAGATTTTCCTTGGTTGGGTCATGGCCGTTGAACAACTGGCACACACTGGTAGTTTTGTAGTAAAAATTATGCCAATAAATTGTTTATTCACCTTTTTTCTGTCTCTCTCTTGACTACTTTCCAGGGCCACGGTCTTCATTTTGTTTTGGAAGTACATGAGGTGGCAGTACTGGACCTGGTCCAAGTGTTGTGGATAGACGGCTGATTCAGGGAGCTCTGGGAAGTGGAAGTGAGGGCCTGAGGCTGGAGTGCTTCACCCCTAAAGGGGTCTAGCCCGAGAAGCCCAAGTAGCTTGGGGTCTGGCTGGCTTGGACGATGTGCTTGCTCCCTTGTACCCTGCAGTGTGGTTGTCCCAGTGAGGGTCACAGGCCAGGAAAGGGTGGCAGCAGCCAGAGACATGACAATGGCAGTCAGCACCTGGGAAGTCACCCAATTTGGCCTATGCAGCAGCTAGAGAGAAAAACTTATCCTCCATAATTAACAAGACCTTCCAGAGTGCCAATGACAAATGGGCATCTTATTTCCATTGTCAGTTCTCCATGTACACATCTTCTTCTGTTCTTTGATGTGAGAGCTCTTTGTCACCTCCTCTTCCAGCTTTCTGCACTATTCATCTGGCAAGTCTCTGGATAAGATCCTGGTGTCATCCTGGTGCCATCTTTCCCCAGAGATGGTCAGTGCCTTGCTGCATCTCCCTGGGATCTATCTGGAGCTCCTTGGGTAGCTGCAGCAGGACAAGAATGTAGAGGATGGCGTCCCTGGTCAGGAACAGTCTCTATGCCCAGGCAGCCCAGAGGGACAACCATGAAGATGGCAGCATGAAGGCAAGGCCTGTTATCCTGAGCACTGGCAACTCTGCCCCTCACTGCCCTGCCAAGAGCCACAGAGATGGTCACAAAGAGTATTGCTGTTGTCTTTCACACATGAGAATAGTGAATCCCCTTGTGGATCCCCCTGGTAGCCCTTCCTAGTGACACTGGAGAGCAGAGACATATGTCAACATCTGGTCTTTCCTGGAAAGATATGGCTGCATCCTTACTTCTCCAACAGTTGGTCAGGATCTTTTCTCCCAGCAGAAACCGCCTAGGTCTTCCCACAGAGGGCGCTGAACACAGGGGCCTCCTCACCACACAGTGGCTGGTGAGTGAAGCAAGCTAGAGATTAGGCTGCTGTTTGCAAAAGACAAGGCTTTGTAACCACAGTTCAAAAACTAGGGCCCCCGTGGTCTACAGACCCATGGTGGCGCCCCAGGTGGGAGCTGAGGGATCATGGAAGTACTCTAGTGTTAGCGATGTCACCAGAGCCTTCATCAATAGATCTGCTGGGGACAAGGAATCCTGGGAAATGTGAGCCCCATGATGGGTGTTCATGTAGAGTGTACACAGAGGTGAATCTCAGATGTGGCATGTAGATCCTGATGATTAGGCTCAGCCTGGAGCTGGAGTCGTCAAGTTCAGTGTTTCCCACACCCAGTGGAGGCTGTGACTAACATCCCAAAACTGTCTTTCACAGCCAAAAAGTGGTCTAACTTTCACCTCCAAACTCAGACACTCAGGAAACTCACAGGGATGCCAAGGGACCACCGTGCCTTCCACGCACTCCTGGAGCCCAACCTTTCTCCACCCCTTGGCTACTGGCACAAACATGATCCATCATCTGTGTGGACCCTGGCTACTCTCCTGTCCTGGGTGTGCTGTGCAGGACTCAGAGAGATGAGACCCAGTGGGAAATATCCTTTCCCTTCCTTGGCCAGTGGCTGCTGACACTGGCACCAGACTACTTTGTGGTCACTGCTCTGGTGGAGCTATGGGGACTTCCTCTCTGCTTGGGCAGAGCAGGGATGGCCACTGTGGGGGTGGTGATTGACAGCACAGCTGCTGGCCCATCTGCTAGTGCTCTAGGGAGGGAAGGGGTGAACCAGGGAGCAGGAGGAGACAAAGGATGGGAGAGGAAGATAAACGAGACCTGGTGCTGGAAGGGGAGCCAGGCTGTGAGCCGTGGCTGGATTTCTTCCTGGAAGCTAGTGTCCCTGTCCCTAGTTACAACATCCCTAAACTGTCTTTCACAGCCAAAGTGGTCTGTAAAGGTAGAGGGGAGAGTTTTCCCCAGAAATGTAGAGCAAATGACATCTAGGAGGGACTGTCTCAATAGGCTCACTCTCTGAACTAAGATCTTTTTCCCAGAGTCTCAGAACCACTCACAGCTACCACTGGAAAAGGGACCCAGTCACCAACTCAGTGGCACACCTGCCTTGGTCAATAAAGCCTGCCGCAGTCAGCTCCCAGGGAGCCTGGGTCACCTTGTCCTGTATGCCCAGAGAGGCCTCATTAACCAGCTGCCCCAGAGACCATGCCCTCCCCCTTCCTGCACCTGGACACCCCTGGGCCAGGGAAGAATGTGCAGGGAGAGCTGATAGAGCCTCTTGGTCCTACATCTCTTCTGTTGTCATGGCAACCAGGCACTGTCTGCACCTGCCACTCACATGGACCGCAGCACCTTGGTCAAGGCGGGGGAAGTGGAGAGAAAGCTTGGTCTGCAGACAGACCCACCATACCTAGATGCAGTGGCCTACAGGGTAGGGCATGGGCAACATATGGACAGTTGTGGCCCCATGCACCTGGTGGTCCCAGGGTCACATGCCTCCATAAATGCAGCCAAGGCAGCCTTAGCTGGTAAGAGCTTTCCAGGCTGACTTTCTGAGGCCCCTTCCAGGGCGTAGCCAACCTCCTGTTCCCTGCAGTGTCTCTTGCTTCTGAACTCATCATTTGACCAGGGAGAGAAACAGCCTAGACCTCTCCCCACCATGGCCAGCCCTAACCCCTGCCACCTGTGGGGCAGCCTCAGTGGAGCCTATAACTGCTCTAGACTTGTGGCTCTTCTCTAAAACTCCCCTCCCCTGCGGCTCTTCTGGGAAATGGTGACAGCAGCTGCTTGCTCTCCTGCTGGGGCCAGAATCTCTTTTACCAGGCAGAGCCTATCAGCAAATCCTGCCTCCTCCCTGTGCTAGCCCTCCCTATCACCACAATTCAGCCCACTCTGTTTATACTACAACCCTTTGCCTCCTGCTCGGTTTATTCCAAAGCTCGTTGCCATCCAAGAGTTCACTTGCTACAGCCCCTGTTTACTGTCTGCCTCCACTGAGGGTGAGCCAGGGAAGATGGGCTTGATGAGTTGAAAGTCAATGCCAGCTGGGTGTGGTGGTGTGTGCCTGTGATCCCAGAACTATAGGAGGTTGAGGCAGGAGGATCACAAATCCAAGTCTAGCCTGAGCAACTTAGGGAGGTCCTGTCTCAAAACAGAAATGAAAAAGGACTGAGGATATAGTTCAGTAAAAGGGTCCTGGGTAAATTCCCAGCAACACACACACACACACACACACACACACACACACACACACACACACACTAGGTGCCAACTGTTTTTAAGGATAAAAGTCTTTGGCAGAAGCAAACTTAGATTTTTAGGGAGACGTTGGTGAGGGCAATAGGGGGATGAGCAGATCAAATTATGTTACATGAAAAAGCCACAGGAAGCCCAATATTTTGTACAATTAATATGCATAGTTAATAACATATACTGAAAAAAAATTATGTTCTGAATTCTCTTGACAACTTGGTAAGTCTGGCCCCTTGGCCCTATTTCCACCATGCAAGGGCTTGGTGGAGCATGACGGGCTGTCCTATAGGGGGCGCACCCTCACCCTCTGTACCTGGCTAAGACCTGCCAGCCCCATTTCTCTTCTTGCTTGGCTACCCACCCTTGTGCCCTGGAGTTCAGCCTCCTGATGACTCTAGTCATCCTTCCCATCCCTCTTGGTCCCTCCTGCTTTGTATCTGATCCTTGTGGATCAGATACAAAGGGCTGGACACAGGGCTGGACACAGGGAAGAGGAGTGAGTCACAGCGAGGCCGTGGGCAAGGAAGGCAGGAGGGGTTAGCCATGATAGTGAAGCTGGGTAAGCTTGGGCTTAGACTCTGGGCAGGGCGTTTTAGCTCTCGGGGCTGCATGATGGTGTTGTGGCTTAGGTCTAGATATCCCTCTGAAGTCTTGTGTGCTTTCAGGTAGGGCCTTTAGGAGGTTGTTGAAACATGGAGGTGAATTTTAGGAAGTGGGATCTGATTGGAAGAGGCAGCTCACGATGGGCTTGTCTAAAGGAGTTTATCTCCCTTTGGGCTCTTCCGTGATCTCTCTCCCTGCTTCTCACTGCCATGCTGCCCTGCACTGGAGCCAGCTGACCATGGACTGAAATCTCCATAAACTCTGAGTCTAAATAGACCTCTCCTCCTCAGATTTGTGGGTGCTAGGTATTGTGTCCCAGGTAATTGAGACAGATGGTATATGTAAAAATGCTGTTTGTTCCAGTGACAGCCCTGTGGAGTTGTCATGAGGGTTTATTGAGATGATGTGCTTCAAAGTCTCAGCTGGGTACTTGGCATGAAGTGAGCATCCTTTCAAGAAAGGTGATGTTGCTCAAGTTAGGGCTTGTGTTTAGATGTCCCCCTAACGCCTCATGTAATTATAGTTGGGGCTTTTTCAGAGGTGGCTCAAGCCAGAGTGCGTGACTGATTCACTGTGCAGTGCTAAGGTTAAAGGTGCTAGGAGTAAGAGTTGGTGTTGACTACATCAGTCCACTTACTGCTTCAGCATAGCCCTCATCTTAGTAGTCTGCATATGACATAAAGGACGGAGAGAGGCTTACCTTGTTCCTTGCTTGCCGTTTCTGCCTGGTGCTTGTCACACACTCTTTTTCCTCTGTGATGCCCCTCTGCCATGTTGCCCTGCCTTGTAGCGCCCCAACTGTGAACTGAAATCTCTGCCAACAGTAAGCCAGGCAAACCTGTTCTTTTTTTTTTTAGGATGATTTTTTAAAAAAATATTTATTTGTTCATTTTTTTATTTTATGCTATGGCTGGCTCAGCCTGCCCTGGGGGTGGGGCTGGTGCAGCATGTGGTGCCCGGGATTGAACTGCGGTCCCTGTGGTTGCCTAAGCTTGCCTAAGCATGTGCTTTAGACCACTGAGCTATCTCGCCGGCCCTAAACCTGTTCTTTTTAACTTTAGGTATCAGGTACAGCAGATTCTCAAGTCATGACCAACCTCACATAAGAACAACTTGTTATGTCCAGAATTTTAGGTTTAACTTCCTACCAAAGTCTTAAGTTGGGACCTGAATGCCGACCCTTAGGCCAGTTTTTAATTTTGAAAAATTGAGACCTGGTGAGCCAAAAGCAGGTCCTGGTGAGCTACAGACACTTCCAAGAGAGAATGGACACCAGAGAGCCAGATTCCTGATGTTCTTATGGAAGGGGACTCTCCTCCCAAACAGTAACCACCTTCCATTTCATCCTCCCTTCCTGTAAGCCGAAGGTGTCGACTTGAGTGGTGAATACAGTATGAAATTGTTGTTTGTCATTAACTAGGCACTTTTTGGTGAATACACTAGGAAAATTATTGGTTTCTAGTAAGTTCCACACACTACACACTCCCTTTTTATTTTGAAAAGGTTAGTTAAGGGATGATTTGGAAGGTTTGAAATGCATTATAGGTATTTCCATTATTTTTTATGGGAAAAATAGTCCTGACCTTGATTTACAATCAGCTTTTGCAAACAGTTGAGTTTGTAAATTGGTGGTCCACTGTAGTTTGTCTTAGCAGTGAGAAAAAGTAACTGAGACAGGCAGGTTTTGTATGAGCTCCCAAGCCTTACTGACAGTCATCAATACAAAAATGTCTGACCATTGTGAATACCCACCAACCTCCATTGAGGCTCCCCATTGGAGAATTCCTATCAAAAGCAAAAGGACCTGCAGTGGTTGTACCTGCCACAGAAGTGTCAGGTCCTTTGAAAGATGGGACTGGTTGGGATATGGGTGTGATTGACATATATGGTGAATGCTTAAGTTGAAAAAATTTGCACTAAAGACACATTGTCACAAATCCTTCTCAAAATCCCCCCTTCACTTTTGACACCTGAGCGCTGTCACTCTTGCCACTTTCTGAAGCACCTCTGGAATCTTCTTTCTGGAGTTGCTCTATCATGGCTGTCTCAGTGTCCTGAATCGATTCAAAACATTTCCTTCTCATGGTCATTTTCACTTTGAGGAAGGCTCGGAAGTTGCAGGTATCAGACCCAGTGAGAGAGGTCAGTGGGTGAAGATGCAGCATCTTGCTGTCCCAAACTTTGGCTTTACTGGATGGCTCTCTGCAGTAGTATTCGCTGTGTTTATGATCACACCTCATGAAAGACACTCAGGAAAGAGTATTCCAGAGTTGCTGCGGAAAGAACACTGATTTGTTTGTTCAAAGTGAAGTGGAGGGTTTTGAGGGGGATTCATGGGAATGTCTGTGCTGTAATAAATTTGTAAGATGTACCATTTAATTTGTCACCCCTCGCCCCCTTACCAGGGCCCAGTGTTCTGAAGCAGAAGCAGGAGCCGTGGTCAGCCCCTGTCTGTTGGTTGCTACAGATGTGCCCCTATACTGGGTTAAAGAGCTGCTTCTCGGGGCTCGGGGCTTGAGGGGCTTCTTCCTGTACCCCAGACCTTCCCTGTTCCTGCAGCTTCTACCACCCCTTCTTTTGAACATTAACTGCCAGGCCCAGGGCCATCCTGCTGGGTGTTTTCTATGGCACTGAACCCTGACCTTTGCACTGAGCTACAGCTTACTTTCTTTTTCTTTTTAAAATAACTTTGAAAATGCAAGGTCCTGAGTTCGATCCCTGGTTTATTTAAAAAAACAAGACAAAACAAAACAAAACAAAAAAAACAACCTTTGAGATAGGCCTCACTAAATTGCTAGATTGCCTAAGATAGGCTTGAATTTGAGATCTTCCAGCTTCTGCCTCCCAGAATGCTGGGATTATGGGCCTGTGTCATCAAACTTGAATGGACGGTGTGGCTCAGTGGTAAGCACTTGTCCAATCTCTGAGAGGCCTGGGGGTCTATTCTCAGCACTGAAAACAAATAGAACCAAGAGGCACATTCTATAAAATCCTGCACTTGTGCCCAGGCAGTTGACCTGGGTCCCTAAACAGACCCTACTTTCCCAAAGGATCTGGAAGGGTGTCCTCTGAGCCAACTGCACTGGCAAAGGTGGGGACCCCGATAAAGCTGGGTGCTATCTTCAGAAATAAAGGTGTCTCTGTCACATACTAGGGCCACCCCAACCTCCCAGCTGCTCGCTTACTGATGGGCAGCTACTGTCATTTTACTTATTCTCAGGCTCTTGATGACACCCTTGGCCAGAGCCACAAAGCTATCAGGCATGGAGCTGGGGTCAGCCCAGGAGCTCCAGAGATGTGGTCCCTTGGCTCTGTGCTCCTTTGGGTCCACACAGACCCCAGCAGTGCGCCTGAGGCTCCCAGGCATCTCTTCCTTCCCCAGCGACTCAAGGCGACACTGTCTCTGCCAATGGGGGGTCTTAATGGTAGATGAAGTGACAAGTCTTTGTGCTTAATTAAGACCCATTGTCCTACCAATTGGGAAGAGGGAAATGGCTGGGCTGTTTTACAAATAGAAACAATTCTTGTTCATTATCCTCTAATTGAGGCACAGAGGGCTGTGGAAAACATCCATCAGCAGCACATTCATGTGCGCAGGCAGGGGATTGGGTGGCGGGGCTCACAAAAGGAGCAAGAATGTTCCAATCAGGAGTCACACAGACAAAGGGAAACAGCGGCCCAAAGCACAAATACTGCGGAATTAGCCCAATTACACAGTTGACGGGCGGGGAGTAAGTTTCCTGGCTTCCCGCCAGCTTTCTCTGTAGCCTCTTTTTACCCTTTCTGCCGTGCTGACTCCAGATTGGAAGGGGTAAAAAAAGATCCTCCCAGGGCTCAGGGAACCAGGGATGGGAGTGGGGGTTGGGCTTCGGTCCTGGCTGAGACTGGCCCAGCCGCTGCAGGTGTCGCGGGGCTTCAAACTGCAGTCCGGATTCTGGGTGTGGCTTGACTGTCATGGACACCTCCCTCATTTTGGTCACTGTACTTCTTGTGATGCAACCGAAGATACTCTGTTTTAGTGTTTCTTTTATAGGCAACTTGAGGTTGGCTGAAGTCTTGAACTATTTTTATATGATTTTTTGGTTGCGGGGGACAGACGGGGGCTTTTTCATCCTCTATACAACTGAGTTTTGGGGTCACCATTGGGAGTTAACATTCATTCCCGTTTGTTCCAGCTCATTTGTCTAATCACTGAGCACTGGGCTCCCCTGGGACCATTCCCTGCAGAGCTCCTGGAAACCAGCCTGCTGGTCTCTCCCACGTACTACTGGGCGCTGGAGAGAGAAATCGGATGCTTTTTCAGACAGGAAGCACTTTTTCTGACTCCTTAGGAAATGACTGGCCAGCGCACAAAGCTTGGGAATCAGCAGAAAGGGCTGAGAAAGCAGAGTGGGGGAACAGACCCCACCAGACCCTGGCTGGGCTCTCCAAAGCGTCCTGCCCACATGCTGTCCAGCATGACCTTGAGGCGGGAACACCTTTATTTCCCATGGCTTTATCAACTGCACTTTCCCACGCGATTAAAGACACTTTTGAATCACTATTAGTTTATTGTTTTCCCTTTATTTCTTTTGAAGCTTGATCTCACTATGTAGCCCAGGCTGGCCTTGAACTTGTGGTGATCCTCTTGCCTCAGCTGCCTGATTTCTGAGGTCACACAGGCCTGCCCACTGAGACAACAGTCCTCCAAGTGACAATGCAGGGTCAAAGGATGTGGCTGCTTTAAACAGTGCTATGATCTATTGCCATATGGCTTTGAAAACTGCCACATTGTTCCACTTTTGTAGTATTTTTTGGGCAAAATGTTTTGGCTTGGCCGGGTATCGGTGTGTGTGCACGCACATGCGCGCAGCGTCAGGGGGAGTTTCCACACATATCACATATTCATCTGGCTTCAGCAAAGGGAGAAGTCCTGGTGCCCCACAGGGGAAGGCTCCACCCTTGGGCTCCAGCAGGGCTGTGGGGGTGGGCGCCAGCTGCCTGTGCCCCAGCTCACCCCTTGCACCCCGCTACCATGACCTTGGCTCCAACCTTGGTCTCCTTCCGGCCAAGCTCCTGTCTCTCATCCCCCTTGGATCTCTCTGTACCACCTCTGGGGGTTGGCTGTCTGTGACAGTTACACGCCAAACTTCCCCTTGTCCCCTTCCTCCTACTGCCCATGTGCCTGGACAATTACCATGCCCCAGTTTCCTGAGGTCGCTGTTGTAGGAGTTAAGTGGACAAAGCCCACACAGCCCTTAAGTGCCCATGTGTGCCAACACTCCCTGCCTCTAGCGCCCGTTCTGTTGACTGTATGCCTGCCTTGGTGCAGCCCCGAGTGGCCCCATAAGTAGGTCTTTTGTCCTAGTGCAGACGCAGATCCCTTGGGGCATGGGCACAAACCAGCCAGCTCTCCAGCACCTCTTGTGCTTGAGCCCAGAGGGACTTATTGTTGTCTGAGTCAGGCTTTGGGGAAGCTAGTGACAGGATCTGATTGGAAGGATCATAGGGGGAAGTCAGAGAAGAGAGGGGTCCCCATATGAGGCTCCCAGCCCTGGTGCTTGGGTCACCCAAGAAATAGTTGGACAGTCATGCTGCCACTACTGTCCTGACTTT
>PVKN010009067.1:0-24248 GCA_004027915.1 Capromys pilorides
TATGTGCCAAGTGCTGGTGCTTAATACTTAATATGTGTTCTCATTTAACTCTTACAACAATCCAGTGGAATTTTAATAGAGATGGTAATGGGGGTGGTAGTGGTAAGTAATAATAATTATAGCAATTACTTTGCTTGATTTATATGGATTATCTCATTTGCATCTCACAATAATCCAGTGTGCAAGGCACCATTTAGTACCTTTTTTACTTTCTAGATGAAGAAACAGAGGTTCAAAGATGTTATAGAACATGCTTGAGGAGCTGGAAGGTGAACCTGTCGTCTGATTTCTGATCACATATAATTCACTGAACAGAGGAAATCCCTAATGGCACTTAATAAATACTGTATTGCCATGAGGAAGTGAGAAGTATTTTGGCCAAATTGATATTTGACACATACGATGTGCATTGACATAGAGCCAACTTTTGATTTTCTACTTTGAGCATGGCCCTCTGACAGTTAATTGTGGAATGTCATCTTTTTTTTTCTCATTTTCATTCTTGCTGTTAGGGTTCAAAACTTGAAACTCATTTAATATAATTCTAGGCAGAGTATTGTTAAGGATTTTGTAATGGTGACACAGTTACAGAATGCTAGAATGAGCATGTGGAGATGAATAAGTCCACTACTACATTTTAGATCGAAAGAGACTGAGGCCCTATAGAAATATATGCATTGGTCCAAGACTGCTGGTTCACTGTCCTGGGACTGCAACTAGAGCCAGGAACATCTGCTTCATGGTCCAATGGTTCCCTTTCCTCTGTGACCCTCCCAGCCAGTGGGGGAGACTGAAGCCAAAAAGAAATTGTATTTTAATTGTCTGTTTCGAAGTATGAATGCCACTCATTCTCTTTTGCTGGTGGCTAATTCACAGCTGACTATTGTAATGATTGGGGGTTCTTGCAGGTTTGGGTGACGTTGGCCACAGAAGCAATTTCTCCTAGTGGATTCCTTGCATCAGTAGCACGGATATACTTCCTGCTCTAATGCAGAGAATATTTATGTTGAGTTAATGGATCAAGATGCTCAAGGAATTAAATTGACCTTCATTCCTACTTATCTTATATCAAGGGGGTGGCTACTAACGCAAATGCATTTTCTTTGACGTTTGAATTTATTTTATTTAAAAAGAGGATTCTTCCTTACTTGGAAGAATTGTGATTTGGTCACAAGCATTTTATTGTGTAGTTTTGCATCATTATTGCATTGAATATGTTTGTTAGCTTCCACCAACTATTTGAAGATGTTTTGAGACTACTTCACAGAGTAAGGAAAGGATTTGTCGCTTGGACTTACCGAATTGCATTTGCCTGAATTAATTATGATTTCCACTCCAACCCTGTGGGCAGTCTTGTGGGGTAGAGGTAATCCTTTCTGATGTCTTATAGCAAGTCAGTTCTGGCCCATAGCACTGGCTCGCTGCTTGAGTTGGGGAACTTGTCACCCACTGTATGGTCTTTATTTCCCATTTTTTTCTTGGCCTTTTGTTATGTGCTCTTTTCTCTGGGCTGGTTTAAGAAGCTCCTAGAGCCAGGGAACAGCGCTCGGAGTGATGGACAAGGATAGTCTCCCATAAAGAAAATCGCAAGAGCTCCAAGTTGAGTAATAAAAGGCCTTGTCAGTGGCTTTTCTTGTGTAGTCTACATTGTTTATAGAGTATTTTCCACTAAGAAACATAAGACTCACTCCCTTTGGCCTGGAGGGTAAGTCAAGTTGAATGGCACTTGGTCAGGTGGAAGGATTTGGTCTTGACTGGTTTGGGAGTTTGTTGTTTTCCCTGTTGTCTTCCTGTCTGTTTCTCAGAATCTCATTTTCCTTTGTATTTTAAGATGTGAAACTCCTTCACCTTCTAAAGCCTCGTAAACCAATTGAAGAGACAAAACCAACTTATAAATATTTGTATCAACTGTGACAGGCCTAGGATCAATATCCTTACTATATAAATAGCTACCACAAAAACTAAACACCAGCATGCCATGGTCACCCATGAAAAAGGGCACCATTAAGTCCTCAGTGCCTGAGGAACATGCCTGCAAGCTAAAGTGGAACAAAATAGCAAGACGCACAACCACACAGATTTAAATGTTAAGCTATATGCGCTCTGAGAAAGGACTGAACCTTCCCCCCCTTTTTTTCTTACATCTGTCAGGAAGGCCTGCAAGTAATTCCTCCCTTGGCATGTGACCATGGTGCCTTTGGCTTTGCCATTCCAGCCAACTGACCCTTTTGCTGAAAGTTTAATAGGGGATAAATTCACATGTGAATTCATAATCCCCTTATCTGTGCTAAGAGCATTCTCTAACAAGCCAGTAACAAAGAGATCCTGGCATCTTGTGGCTCTGCGGTGACCCCACCTCCTGGCCTGCCCCCTACCCTCTCTATACCTCCTGATTTGCTGCCTAAAGGCATCTGCCCTTTGTGGAGTCCCTGCCTGCCTGCAGTATGTTAAATGCAGCAGGTTACGTGTTTTCAAATAAATAGATTCACATTGCCTGTCTGTGGCCATTCTGAGGCCTTTAAGGAGATGCTGAATGGCACACGTGAGGGGCTGTGTGCCTGGGCTTAGGAGCAGAGCACTTGTCCTCTTCTAGGATTCCTTAATTTCGAGCTTATTCTCTTTCATGTTCTGTGACTCGGACTGTAAATCTCTGAGCAAAGTCACAGTCGAGCCACAGTTTAAGTTTGGAAGATTTATTGTTAAAATTTGCTCTCCCCTAACGCTTTTTATGCTCTCCTCTTCCTTGCGTATGGTGTGGATTGCAGCTAGTGTTATCTACATATGTCTATAAATACTGAAAATATTTTTGATACAATGTGCATTTAATCAACTTTTTGTTACTGTTATGCCGTCTGTATGGAGGAAAATTGTTTCTGTCTTAATGTTCTATTGAAGTGCCTTTGGAGTGATGATATCCTAATCACTTTAATACATTTAAAAGCTTCAAGGCTTAGCATTTATTGAACAAAGCTCATTGAAGGAATATAACGGATGTCTTGAGGCTTTCCGCTGCTGTAAAAAGGACAGTATTGTTCATGGCCTCGGTAAAAGAAAATCTGAATTTTTATTTTACTTTGCACTGCGTTGCAATTATATTTCAAAAGCTCTTCAAGCGCAACTAACAAAGAGGCTGTTTTTATGAATTGTTATAATTGCAGATCTCAGAGCCGACTGCTGTGAGTTAACATTAATAATGGACAGCAATTTAAAACATCACTAAAAATCAAACCTCTGAGAACCTAAGAGATGACTTTCCCACCCACTTGGGTCTCCTTGGAGAAAAAGCCATCCAAGTTGGGAAGTGAGTGGAGAACCTATTTATTCCTGGGAATCTTATTAATGTTGACCCTTTTGGGCCTCCATAGAAGGTCTGGGGAGGGAGGTGAAACTACAGAGGGTCAGGGTTGGGGGCGGTGCATGGGCCCAGGAAGTCAAAACAGGAAGATGGTGGGTGGCAGACTAGGGGAGCCCCGAGAGCCTTATGGGTTGGGGAGGTGGCTGCTCGGATAGTCCCTGTCCTGATTCCCAGACGGGCCTGGCTTGTACTCCAGCCACCTTTCATAGAGTGCAGTGGGGAATCTATGATAACTGTAGATGTAATGGAAAATCCTCCTCCTCCTGCCTGAGAAGGCCACATCACATCGTTACCACCTGGCACTGTTGGAATCTTGGCTTCCTCATCCTCCCAAGGGCAAGTGCTTGCTGCACAGGCGAGGCGAAACACGCCCGTGGGCTCAGGATGGCCTTCGGTGGCACTGGGAAGATGCACTGTTTGCCCCTCTCAGTCATTAGAGTGCCTGGAGAGGCGAGTCACTTCTTTCTGAAAAAAACTGTCCCCTCTGTTTCTTTACATAGCCCCTGGTCTTGTGACTCCCCGACTTGATTGATGTACCCTGGTTTAAAGCCTGAAGTCTTTCTCTCAGTTCTCCTTAAGTAGATATTTTAGAGTTTATTTGCTCTGAAATAGGGTTAACCAGAGATCCATGTTTCTCCCCACTGCCTCCAATAAAGAAAGTACAGTACCCTCAAAAGGTGAATTTGGCTAAAGTGATGGTTTTGGTTTAGAGCTTGAAAATAATGGTCTTTCTAAATGGGGAGTTTGTGCCGACTTTAGCTTCTAGTAACTAGTGGCTATGGGGAGGTGGTGGTGCTAGCAGGAGGTGTGGGGACCTTTAAGAGGAGGGACCTAGTGGGAGTTGGCTCTTGGGGCATGCCCCTGGAAGGGGCACTAGAATACCACCCCTCCTCTTTCTCCCACTTTCACTCCCCAGCTGCTCAGGAAGTGAGTAGGCTCCTCTATTATGTTTTCCTGCCTCCTTGCAAGCCCAAAAGTAAAGACACCAAGTAACTGTGGGTGGGAACTTCTACAACTGTGAGTTGAAATAAGCCTTTTCTCCTTGTAAGTTGCTTACCTCAGGTATTTTGTTACAGTTATAGGAGACTAACATACCAACCCATCCTAGTTGGGGCAATAGGAACTAGTTAGACTAAAGCTTTGGTCAAGGTGTTCTAGTTTTGCTAGCTGTTATTAAAACTTAGCTTTTTAAACATATATTATTTATCTATTTAGCCACTTCCCTATATACCATTTAGGATTAGCTTCACTTGTATGGGGAGGGATAACCCTAGTTACCAGCAAAGTAACCCTGGTTACTTTAAACAAAATTCTTGCTTATTTCTTTCTCATGTAAGGACATCTAGAAGCTGGTAGTCTAGGGCTGATATAATTACTTCATGATATCACCAGGGACGTAGGGTCTTTTCATTTCTATTCTGCTGTCTCAGGGATAGGACAACATGGACTAAACTTCATGGCCCAAGACAGCACCAGAGGGCCAACCAACTTGTCCACATTTCAAGGCTAGGAGTAGAAGGGAAAAGAAAAGAGACATTTGTTCCTCTTTTTTAAGGAGTACTTTTACTGGGTCCAGGCAGCAGGCAAGATGTAAGGCCACCTCTCGCTTTAAGAGACTTAGTGTTTTACCTGAATGATAGCATAACCTGCTAACATTTAAGGTCTTGTTTCCAAGGGAGAAGGGGAGAATGATATTGAGATGGGCCACCTGCACATGGTGCCACATAATGTATTCATTCATTCATTCATTCATTCATTCATTCATGTGTCATACTATTTATTTTTTGAGACAAGATCTCACCATGTTGCCCAGGTTGGCCTTGAATTTACAATCCTCCTCCAAGTGCTGTGAGTACATGCATGTAGCCCTGCTCCCGACGCTAACAAGTCATTTCCTCACTTTCCCTAGCCCATCTCTTCCACCCTTTCATCTTCCAAACTGTTGTTGGAATCTCCTCGGTAGTTCTATATATCCTTCAAGTTGGTCTTTCATAACTTTTTTTGCCTTTCATGGTTTCCTTGGTATTTGTTTTACACTGTTTTTACCACCACTAAGATGCCAGGGATAGAGGAGGCTTTTTTTTTTTTTTTTTTTTTTTTTTTTTTTTTTTTTTTTTTTTTTTTTTTTTTTTTTTTTTTTTTTTTTTTTTTTTTTTTTTTTTTTTTTTTTTTTTTTTTGACAACTGGATCTGCAGTTCTTTCCTTCATAATGTTTTTGTGAACACATCAAGGCCTGCCTGTCCTGGTTTTTTTTCTAGATGATGCCCTGAAGCCTCATGTAACCTTTTGATTGGATTATAGGATTTGTGGCTGATTGGTCTTTAAGAGGTGGGGCCTGGTCAGAAGAGGCAGGTCTGGAGACCTGACTTGGAAGCTTAAGTCTCACTTCCTGGTTCCTTCCCTCACATTGTCTACTTCCGGTCTGTCGTGCCTTGAGCAGCTTTCCTTCCATGGTCCCCTCCACTGTGCCATCCTATGTTTCAGCCAGCTACCTTGGGCTGAAATGTGAAGCAAAATAAACCCCTTCCTGAAGTTGTGGGTATTGGGTATTTTGTCTTAGTAATTATAAAAGTTTCTGAGACACTGCCTTCCAGAGGAACTGGTGACCAAGATCCAGCAGGGTGGCCTTCAGGAGCTTCTAAGTTGTCTGTGCACCCTTTATGGGATTCCCAACCCTATGCTGCAGAAGCCCTCCCACCCACCTTTCCTGTAAGGTCAGAGGGTAGTGCCTAGAGCCCCGTGGCTTGTGGGGGTGAAATGCTTCCTGCCTCACAGAAATAGCTCAAACCTTGAGGTCAGGTTTGTGCCCCACCTTCCCTTTAACCATCTCACCTGAAAGAATTCTTGGATAGAAGAGGAAGGCGGTGCCTTGGGGTAGCCTGTGCCTTATAGCCAGGGCTGTCGGTTGTTGCTAACCCAGTGAGGATGCCTGTGGTGGTCCCCGATCTCCAAGGTAAGCAGGCCGTTCCCACTGCAGGCAGGATGGCACTGTGCATGACATTGTAATGTCCCATCTTACACCACAGCCTGTCTGTTCTGTCCTTTGACAGAGGTGGAGGCTTCCAAATTAGGGACTGAGACATGTGATTGGTGAAAGAGTTTGCCACTGCTGAAAACTAAGGGTCGTCGTGGAGAGAAGGTTTGCGTTCTAAAATGTTGCCACTTCTGGGTCACTTTCAGCACTTTTAGGGTCCATGGGAACAGAATATTTGAAATTAAGGAGATTTCATAAAGATCAAGAGGAACGGTTGTACCTGGAGTCCTTTCTTAGAGAACCTTAAAAGAATAATGGACTTCGGCCAGGCCTTGTGGTGCGCACCTGTCATCCTGACAGCTGGGAAGCTGCAGCAGGAAGATCATCCTGAGTTTGAGGCCAGACTGAACTTCACAGTGAGACCCCATTTCAAAACAGCACAACAACAACAAAAACAGCAGTAACAACAAAATAAACTGACAAAAGGAACTTTGGAGCTTTAGAGACCCAGGTTCAAATCCCCTTGCTGTATGATGTTTGGTTAAAGACTTACTGGAGGAATAATTTATTTGACGATCATATTTTTTAAAATTAGAAAATGGGGCTGGTACGATATATGGAGCTCAGGGAGAATGAAATGGAAGGAGAACACAGGTAAAGCACTGGGTACGTGCATGCTAGGCCCTTCGGAAGTGTCTCTTGTGTGCAGTTTGCCATCCCAAATGCTTAGTAATTATTTCGTTTATTAGTTTTGCAATCAACAGCTTTTAAAAAATGTTCAACAGTGTATGTTGAAGATTTAGTGTTGCTCTCTGTTTAGTAACCTGGATCTTATCACCCATGGCTGGAGATGTTACTCTGGAACCCAGGCTCCCGAACAGGTGCTCAGTGCGTGACTCTTTTCCTTCATGTGGATGCACCATGAGGAAGCGCTTGGCAACTAGAAATGCAAGCAGTTTCGCCTTGGAGGCCTGACATGCACCAACAGACCATTGGTAGCTGGCTCCAGAGGTCTTTGAGCTGTGCTTGGAGCCTTCTCAGGCCACAGAACTCCGTGAGGATCTGCTGAGGGCTGTGGCCCCTCTTCTTAAAAAAATGCGTGCTTCCCGGAGACAACCCGCTGAGGACCCCCCTTCTGTCCCTCTCTCGGACAGGCGCTTTCTTTCCCCCCAATAAATCTATTCTGCTCATTAAAAAAATGCATGGAATTTTTCACACAGTTTCACATTGCCCCAGTCCCTGTCTCCCTACAGGAATCCTAGGGTGGGCATCCCTGGCTTTACCTGCAGCCCTCATGGATCCAGACCAGCGGAGAATGGGGAAGGGCAGGGCGCTGAGGACACATGAGGGAGGGTGATAGTGAGGACTGGGCCACACACACACGGCCAAAAGCAAATGTTGAGAGAGTGATCAAGTGATCAGAATCATGGCAGAACAGCAGTTCTCAGGGTGGCACTCATTTCCTCAGGGTGTCCAAGAAGTTGAGAATAGAAAGGGCCAAGTTTTTGTTTCATAGCTCCCAACACCTTCCGATGACTGATTTCTAACCTATGGAAAAAGGAAGACTTGGAAAGTCAACTCTGCATGGCTGCCACTCAGTCCCTTCTGGAAATGCTTTCCTCGGCTTGCCTTGCTCAGGCTCCACTGGCCCACGGTCCTACAAGCCGTTGGGTGTGTTCCAGAGTAAGATGCTGATGTCATCCTCCCCACCCCCATTAGCACTAGGTATGCAGTTGTTATCCAGTGCTCACTGTTAGTTTATTTTTGCTCTATGCAGAAACCCTGAGTATGCTATTCTGAGTTTTGATAAGTCTAGGTATCTTGTGTAATCCAAGTACTTGTGAAAATAAAACAAAAAAATTCTCATGTCCTTTCCTAATTTATCTCTACACCCTGCTCTCCAGAGGCAGCCTGATTCTTTTCTTCCCACGCTTAACTTTTTATACGTGTGTGTAATTCGTGCTGTTTACATTCCTTGTGCTGAGTTACTGTATGCATGCAACACATCTTGGTTCCTTTTCTTAATCCCCTCGTGTGCCCTTCCCTTCCTCCATCCTTTGCTCCTTTTCTCTTTGAGAAAGTTCTGCCTCCCTACTTGCTCTTCTCTATGGCATTACCCTAGCTTAACTTGACCATTTTAGAGCTTCATATAATTTCACTTCTCAGATAAATACCCAGGGATGAAATTTCTGACTCTCAGGATGGTTGTCTGTTTAGTTTTATAATGAGGTGCTAGATCTTTCCCCAGAGCAACTATTCCATTTGCACCTCTGCCAACAAAGTAGGACACTCTGGTTGCGCCATATCCTCACCAAGCTTTGGTGTTGTCAGTCTTTCTAATGGGAGCCCTTAATTGGTGAGTGGGTGATGGTGCCTATTGTGGTTTTAACTTGCCTGTGGCCTGGGGCCCCAGGATGGCCTTTTCCTGGGTCCCAGATTCCCCCTTGATCTCAGAGGCGTTAGTTTAGGGAGTGGGTGGAACTAGCTAGTAAAAATCTTATGGGGCTGTAAAACTTCCTGCGGGCTTTCCACCCTCTTCAGTTGTGTATGGCGCACAAAATGCTAGAGAGCGCGGTGCACTCGGGACGGCATGGCTGCAGCAGGGGTGCCAGGAGCCAGTGTTTGGCAAGGCAAGGCATCCACCTCCCAGTGGAGTCGCACTCGCGCGTGCATGCACATGTGTGTGTGTGTGTGTGTGTGTGTGTGTGTGCGCGCGCGCGCGCGCGCGCATGCGTGCCTGGACACATCCAGCTCCTGGGCTTCTGAGGAGCTCAGTGAGTCAGCAGCTGGAGCCTCGCATCCAGCCCCATGTCACCGCATTATCAGAGACTTGAGGAAACTGGACAGAGTTCAGAGAGGAGCAGCGAGTACGATTAAAGGGCTTGGAGGGATTAAGGGATTGATTTATGAGGAAAGATGAAAAGAACTTAATGTGTGCTGCTTGACTAAGTGGGTACATGATAATAGCCTGCAAATATCTGAAGGGCATGAGCAACGGAGGGGGAGGGGAGTGAGCACAGGGTGCAGAGACTGAGCCAAGAATAATGGGGCACCCGGAGAGGGGGCAAGGGTGGGCGCACAGGCACCGTGTTAGCAGGAGCGTGGCCTTCTACCACCCTCACCCTTTCTCAAGTGTGATGGCCCATGAGCCCGGGGTGGGCCTGCGGGCTCTGCATGGAGGCAGGGGGTGGTGGGAGAATGCGCACATGCTGACTGCCTGCAGGATCCTTGCGAGCCTAGGTGACAGCAAGGGTGCAGGGTGGGGTGGTGCCAGCCGGTGAGGCCACAGAGGCCTTCTGTCTCTCTGCCTCCTGCAAGCTTCTTTGGATCCATGAGGGAGGCATGCCATTATTTATTTATTTTTGGCTCTTTGAGACAGGATTGCACTGTGTAACCCAGGCTGGCCTCCAACTTGTGACAATCTTCCTGCCCCAGGTCCCACTTCCTCGGCCACGTGCTAGGCTTACAGGTCTATGCCACCATGCCCATTATTCATGTGCGTGGCTCCTGGCTTACTGGAGGCAGGCCGTTTCCATCCCACTCGTCCGTCCTTCACTTCCCCAGTTTTCTTTCTGACCCCGCCCCCCCCACCATCAGGTGCAGCTGGTCTTGACTCATCCAGGGGACTTCTCTCTCACAGTGCATGCTTCTCATCCAGGGCCGTGGGGCTGACTTTGGGAGGCTCTGTATGGATAGCAAAGAGGTTGCAAAAAAGAAGCCAGGCTGCCCTGGGGCAGGCCTGGGCCACTGCCTTCTTCTCAGCTGAGCGCAGAGGGCAGGTCGCTCACTCTTTCTGGGCCTTGATGTTCTTTTCTGTGAAAGGGAGATAATGGCCCTTGGCATCAAAGAATTGTCCTCAGGTCCCCTTGAAATGCTGCCTGTGCAGTGCTAAGTGTAGTGCTGGACAGAACGGAAAAGCCCAATAAATGCTGGCTGCTGATGCCATCGCACTACAGCCGTGACTCTGGGGACTGCTGTTATCGTGGTCCTGTGACTTGGGCTTGGAGCCTGCCCAGCAGAGGCGTCTGAGTGGACGGGGAGCAGTGAGCAGTGAGGGGCTCAGAATACCCCTGGGGTGTTTGCAGGGAGGGGCAGCTCTGCTTTCTCCCCTGAGGGACCAGGGTCCCCAAAGGCAACTTGCCCTCAGGGCCAGGGGCTGGAGGGACACCAAGAGGCCAGATGTGGGGCAAAGAAGAAACTTGGGTCCTCCTTATCCCAGGGAGCCTAGTTTCAGGACCAGACAGTGGAGCCAAGAGTTGGAAAACCTATGTTAACTTCTGTTTTACAACCTCTAGTTTCCTCAGTGTTTCAGAAAAAGAGGAAGGCGTTGGTGCTTTAAAAATGTTTCCTTGCCAAACCATAGGACTCTTTAGTTTAATGATGTGTTCTGTGAAAGTTTAATACTTTATAACATAACCCCACATTTCTTCTGAGTGGGGCAGGAGGCTAGAGACTGCCCTGCCTCATCCTCCTGTGCCCCTCAGAGGAGTTGTCTGTGGACTGCAGGGAGCAGCGTGAACTCGAAACACCCTGTGGAGGCTTTCAAGATAGTAATGGCTGTTCTGGCTGAGCTGAGGTGAGTCGAGGGCTCACCTTGGCTGAATGGCCTACCTTGGCTCTCTAGTTATATTCTTACAGTGTTATCAGTAGCCATAGGGCATCAATCTCCCTGCTCCACAGGTGAAGAAACAGAGGTGGGGAGGTCAGGTGAGGTCTTGGTGGGGAGGTCAAGTGAGGTCTCGTGGCCGAGATGTGAGGCGTGGTCTCTGAGCCCTTTCAGATCAGGGCTAGTCAGCTGTAGTTTTTCCTGCAGGTTTTCAAGTGATCTGGAAAATACCGGGCAATCGATCAATTCATTTGGATTGCCGGTGAGTCAGCCGATTCATTTGGATTAATTCCCACAGGTCTAGAAATGAGATCCTGCTACCCGCTAGCAGGTTCCCGGGCAGATTCTCCTGTCACATCTCTGTTCATTGTCCCCTTCCAGTCCCTATCACAGGTGCTGTCTGCTCCTGACCCTCTCAGGAGTGCAACCCAGCCAAAATATGTTTTCAGAAAATATGTTTTCTGAGATGCTTCAGATACTCAGGGCTCTGGGGCTGTGGTATTTTTTTTTTTTTGGTGGGAGGATGCCTTTTTCCTTGCTGCATATCAGCCCAGTAGAAGTCAGACTATAGCTTATTCCTTTCTAAATGTACCATAATGATCTTAAATAAACTGTGAAGGATTCTTTCTTTAAAGGAGTATTTTTCATTGACAGTCTCATCCCAGGGAGGGGCCACAGCTTGTTCCACCCATTGCAGCTCGTATTTATCCCCTTGTGCAACGTGCTTGCGTTTGCTCCGACACTTGCCCAGTGGGTGTGCTTTTCCATCTTTTTCTTCCTAGCAACTGATCTTGTGAGCACGTGCTAGGAGCAGGCTCTGAGCATGTCCCATCTGCTCCAGGAGAGGCTGGGAGAACATGGAAGTCAAACGGAGTGGGTGTTTATGGGCGTAGCATGAGGTCAGCTCATGAATTTCTGCTGGTGGTTTCTCTGTGCTGAAAGCTTTCCATGGTGGGGCTTTTTCATCCTAGGCTTGACTCAATAACCCAAAGGAGAGAGTGCAAACAATATTAGCATTAACCAGAGCCCAGCTTAATCCAGAGGCTGAATCTGCTACACAAATAGACACAACTACCATAGGTCTCAACCCAGTTGCTGATGAAGTTTAAATTGTTCCAGTAGGCAAGGAGGGCTGTTAAAGACAGCCTCTAAGTCTTCTGGGTTGTCTTATTGCATATGAGGATGGGAAATGTGTATGTGTGTGTGTGTGTGTGTGTGTGTGTGTGTGTGTGTGTTGGGGTGTGCACAGGTGTGAGACAGAGCTGGGTTCCATGGAGTCATGCAGGACCCAGGCTCCTGTCTCCTTGTGGCTGCATTTTCTGAGTCCTTTGAGAGACAGAGAACGTCTTCCTACCTTTGCCCAGATGTTACTTATCTTGTTCCCTTTCATGAGTCCCTGGGAAGAAGTATTTGTATGGCCCCACTTTCCTGAAAGCCTGGGATGGGAGGCCCAGTCGTGTGCCCAGGAAGCCAGTGGATGGCACACAAATGAGTGCCTGGGGTCTCTGACATCACGGTTGTTCATGATCTGCCTCATATCACAGTCCTGGCTGGGAAAGGGACTCTCGTTGACCTACCCAGTCCAGAGAATGAGTTAGACACTGCCTTGTTTTTATTACTCCTAATTAAATTAGCCTCCAATTTGAATCCTGGAGCCCACTGCTGGGGCCTCTGGTTGCCTTTCTGCACAGGAGGTGTTGGAGAACAGCCTTTCCCAAGCCACGGTATTGCATGGCAAAGAACTGGTTTCGCTAAGCTTCCTTGGAAACAACCGGTGTCCATTCAAGTCCTACCTGGCTATGGCGTCTGTGACTGTAGGGTCTGCTTGGCCTACAGGGAGCTGGGGCAGGGCAAGCAGGGGCCGGAATTCACCTTTGCTGTTTCTTCCAGGGGGTTCCGAGGCCCACATGCTCTTTGGGATACAGGTCTGCCTCTTCTTGTCCTGGTTGATGTTTGCTTTTCTTTCCCTAGTCCTTGGGGTCACCTGAGAGGCCTCAAACCCCCTCCCCCCCTTGCAGCCCTTACCACCTGCACCCCTTTTCTGCAACACAGGTGCCCTTCTTGAGTGTCTAGCAGGGTAGTGTGGCACAAAGAGGCCTTTAGTGGTTACTATATAAAGGTACAAAGGCCGGGGGAGCTGCTTTTCCTGGGCAATGCACACTGGGGGTGAGGCTGCCCCTGTTCATTCAGAGCCCATTTGCCTCATTGTAGGTACAGCAATAGCACTCAGGCCCCATGTTTTATTTATTATTTCTAAACTTTATTTATTTGTTTATTTAATACAGGGTCTTGCTATGCAGTTCAGACTTGTAGTGATCCTTCTGTCTCAGCCTCCCTTGCACTGGTATTATAGGCATACAGGCATGGGCCACCATGCCTGGTTTTGGTGGCCAGCATGGCATGGGACTGGCATGGCATATGGTACTGGGAATCAAACCCATATCCTTGTGCTTGCTAGGCAGGCACTTAGACCACTGAGTGATCTCCCCAGCCCCTTGCACCCCTTGTTTGAAACTCAGGTTTACATTTGAAGGTGAAATCATCTGGCTTCTGGGGATGATGTCTTGGCTTTTTCCAAGACCCTTGATCACATGCAGCCCTGGGTTTGCGACTCCTGCTGCTGTGGGCTTTTGTTGCCTTATGCGTTGTGTGTGTGTACAGCATGGGTGGCGGCGGTGGGTAGGTCAAGGGGGATGTACATGACATTAGCTCTGTGAGCTTAGACATCAGGGAACTTGGCCATAGCCCCTGTAACTCCACTGTGCTGCTTATAATAGTCTAGGAGTCCGATATGCCCGGTTAGCACCAGTTAATGGAAGTATTCATGTTATAAGCCATGACTAGGAGCTCCAGTCCCATGGCCACCCCGTTACCTTGGTGTAGAGTCAGTTTGTTTGAGCATTAAGCAGCTTCTGGTTACAGCAGGTTGCTGTCTGATGGGTCATTAGGTACCAGTGACACTTTGCTCTTCTGGGATTTTTTCTTAGTGTCATAGTAGTTATAGTGGGAATAAACGGTGCGGGAAGCACCCTGAGACACTAGGTACCTACGGGGGCGGGGAGCTAACAGGGAAAGGCGGAAGGGGTATTTACCAATATTTAGCTATGAGGCCCTTTGCTTCATTTGCAAAGGTCAGCAATCTGGAACCAGCAGTCCTGGTGTCTGATTAGCCAGAAGGGTGCAAGGCCTTGGTAAAGTAAGAGCCTTTGAAGGTACCAGAGCCATCTGTGAATTCATTTTTGTGTCAGCTTATTTATTTATGGAGAAGCTCCAGGCACTGTACATCACATTAGGTGCTAGAGCTTCAGAAGTAACACGAGTGATGTCCCCAGTCTCGCTGAGCCCACAGTCTGAAGTGAGGGAAACTGATATTGGAACAATTATAAATAGAAATACGGAAAGATAACATCATAGGTGCTAAGTTTTTGTTATCAGTGAAAGAGAGAGAGATGTTTCCCCAAGAGCTACACTGGTCCAGATCAGAAGGATGAAGTGGTACTTATCTAAATAAGAAGAGAGGAAAAGCCAGTTTAGGTGTCACAAACAGCATGTGCAAAGGCACCGTGGTGGCCTGTAGTGGTATTGGGAAACAGTAGAAGGCTGATATGGAGCTTAGTCAAAGATTGGCAGGGAAGGATCACACTGTGACTCTTGCATTAGGTGTTAAGATTTTTATTGTTACTCCAAGAACAATGGAAAACCATTGTACATTTCAGTCAGAAGACTTGATTGTATTTGTGTCTGGAGAGAGGATCCCATTGGCTACAGCGTGATGTGGATAATGGATCAGAAGAGATCTGGAGACTTGTGGGTGGATCACGGGCATGGCTACTGCACCGAGACAGAATAAAGTGGGTGTTATTTCTAGGGACCGTAGATCCTAATGGCCATTGGGAGAACTTTGTGTGAGAGAGGAAGAGGCAGGAGCCCAGCATGGTGCCGACTGCTTGGCTTGGAAACTGGATGAATAAGGATTGCTCTAGTCATGGTGCAGGATTGGAGGTTGAATAAGACGCGAAGAGCCTAAAAGCAATGGATTTGGACTGCTTTGGCTTTCTTGCACCCCGGGGCTGGCACGGGGGTCCCAGGGTGTCGCGCTCCTGGAATCCTTCTCCGTATTGTTCGGCCAGCTCTGAACTCTTGTCCTTAGCAGCTTGGGCCCAGCTGACTTGCGGCTGTGTGCATATTTTCAGATTCTACCCTGCGCATGCCCACATCCCACAGGCCAGAGCTTCGTCATGTGCCTGCCCATCAGTCCAGGTGACAGTGGCCCCGTCACTCTGTGGACAGCACTGGAGGAGACCTCAAGGGCATGAGCAGGAGCTGGTGTTAGGTGCTCATTTCTGTTCCTGTCCCTGCCATTCTGTCTTGGCTCCCTGCCTTCTTTTCACCTTCTCTTTCCCTGCCGAAGGGCTCTGGCATGCATGTGGTTTGTCCCCCCATGGGTTCCTGTGTTGGAAGCTCCATCCCCAGTGTGGTGACCTTGAGAGAAGAGACCTTGCCAGAGTTCAGTAGATCTTGGAAAGGACTGAGGTAGTTCTCTTGAGACCCTGGCTGTCCTCCCAAGAGCGAGCTACCATCAGATGTGCAAGACTAGCTCCTCCCTGTGCGCAGCTCCCATCTGGCAGCGTGGCCTCTCCCTTTACGTTTGCTTCTGCCATCTGTGATGCTGTCGCCTTGGTCCTTTTATGGAGCCAAGCTGATGCAGGAGCCATGCTCTTGAATCTTTGCAGCTGTGAGCTAAATGAACTTCTTTTCTTTGTAACACAGCTATCCTCAGGCATTCTCTTAGAGTAACTGAAAACAGACAAATACATTGTCTTTTTTTTTTTTTTTGTGAGACTGGGGTTTGAATTCACAACATTGCACTTGCCAATCAGGCACTTGTGCCATGGAGCTATTCCCTGGCCTCTACACTGTCTTTCAAGGACCAGCAGTTTCTTACGCTTCCCATAGAGCTGTCTGTAGCTTTCCTATCCCTGTTTCATCTGCTTCTTTGGGTGAACTTTTAATTTGTTGTTTTTATCCCTATGTTGTGCATTGACAACAGTACTCACCCTGATGGCTCCTCTTTTCTGTTTAATACTCATGCTGAATTATTTAACCTTCTAAACTGCTTTTATAGTCTCAGTGCTGCTCAGTGTAGATATGAAGAGTCTACCATGGTTCAGATGCATTTTCTTCTCTTCTAACTGTTCTTCTTCATTCCTCTTCTTCTTCTTCCTCTTTTCTTTATTTGGTACAGGGTCTTGCTATGCAGCTCAGACTCATAGCGATCCTCCAGTCTTAGCCTCCCAATGCTGGGGTGACAGGCATGCGTCACTACCCCCAGTTTTGAGGCCAGCATGGCATGTGGTACTGGGGATTGAACCTGGGTCCTCTCGCTTGCCAGGCAGGTGCTGAGACTGCTGAGCTATCTCCCCATCCCCATCTTCTAACCCTCCTTGTGTAGCTCCTATGACACAAACTCTCAAGAACCTTTTAAGGCTTCTTATTGTTCCTAGTGAGCCAAAGTCCTGTGAACTCTGGCCCTTGGGAGTCTTTTGGAGCCATTTCCAGAGTGGAAGATGGTGCAGTGTAAACAGAACAGTCAAGCATGAAGCTCAGGTTCCTCATTTCCTAGCTGGGCTCCCTGTCCTCCGTCATCTGCCCTGTGGCTGTGAGCACTCGGTGTTGCCCGGATGGTGATGTGAAGGTGTGGTGGAGCCAGAAGAAGGGAGGTGATTTTTTTCTTTTTTCAAATGACCGTCTTGCTATGTATTTCAAGGCTGGCCTTGAACTCACTTGTGGCTCAGGCTGGCCTCAGGCTCAGAGCAGTTTTCCCGCATCAGCCTCTGAGTGCTGGGATCACAGATGTGCACCACTATGCTGGGCTGAAGAAGTGCATTGTAAGAGGAAAGAGAGCCAGCCCAGGCTGCTTTCTCTGCCCCAGTGTCTGATGTTTTTCAGTCCCTGGGGGGAGAACAGGAAGGGCCCCAGTTGGTAAAAAAGTGGGATTTCCAAACTGATTAGCAGTTCTGCCTTATCATTCTTTGCTTGTATTACCATTTGATGAAAAAAGAACCATTCACATCTTAAGTGTACTTCTTTGTGTCTTGTAGCAGATCGAGGGACTGGTCCCTGCCGGTCCCTGCCCTGCAGTGGCTCCTGTATTGCAGAAAACCCAGCTCTGTCTCCATCTTCTTGGTGCTAAGCCACTCACGTCCTGCAGCCAAGGTGCCCGTAGTCTATATGGAGATGTGCTCCATGCCTTAAAAACTCCACGTGCCCGGATGGAGTCGAGTGCCATGTTGGTCCCTTGGCCATTGCCCGGTGACCTTGGTGATTGATTTCACCTACTGCTTGCTGCATCTCTCCCTGCGGAGCTGTCGGTGCCTTGATGTCTTACAGCATGAAAGAAGAGACTCTGTCTTTTTCCTGGCAGGGGCCAGTGCCAGGAGAATGCTGGTTCTCTAATGGTGAAAGTACTTTGCAAATCCGAGCCCCAGCAGATGGCAGAGGAAATTTGGGGTGTAAGGAGAGTGGGTGTGGGCTGCCCGCCACAGAGTCGGGCTCTGTGGCTCTTGTGGACAGCACCGTGGCGCTCCAGGGCATGTGCCTGGGGAGGGTGTGGGTGGGTCTGTCCAGCTTCTCTTTCAGGTGAAATCCTGGTGTTTGCGCAGCTGTGTGCAAGCCTTGTGTTCTAGTGCCTTGTTTTTCCTGGTGACAGCTGACGTACAGGGATTGACCCTCTGTGGGTAAATGGCACGTTCACGGTCCTCCCCACCATGGGAAGTAGGTGCAACTGGATGACCGCCTGTGTGCAGATGGCTGGCTGGTCGTGAAAGGGAGGCACAGCCCATGGCGGGAGCCACTCTGGATGCAGAGCTGCTTTTATCCTGTCGTTTTCCAGGCTTTTCTGACTAATGTGTCAGCTGCGTTCCCAGGGTGCCCACCCCACCTAGGGGAAGGAAACTGGAGAAGGGGCCGCTGATGCATCCCAGTGACCGTTTTCACTGGAGGGGTCATGCTGGAGTCACCCAGAGGGGACGGAAGGGGACCCCACTTGGGTAAATAAGCAAGGGAGTGAAAGGTCGAGAAATGTGGTCTGAATTTCTTACTCGCTCATTGTTTCGAGGCCAGCCCCTAGCCGTTCTCTCCGTGCCCCACCCAGCCATTCCTAATGACTTATTTGTACTGGAAAGCAAGCTATTAATCACAAACAGAATAGCTCTGTAACTTCCAAACAAACACAGAATAGTTCTAGGGACCATGTGAGAGCCAAACCCTTGGCAGAGATTTGAAAACGCATTTCTTTTATATACATTTTAGAAATGCCACCATTTCTCCTTAGGCACAGAAGGTTCCCTTTAATTAGCGCTGAATTTCCCATTTCCCCTTTCTTCCCGAGGCTTCTATAAAGCCCTGGCCTAGTAAAAGACAGGTACACAGCTCTCAATTGAGCCCTATTGATGTGCTAGTATAGTTTTAATTGCGTTGAGGTTTCCTTGCCAAAGTGACACATGCAGAAGCATTTTAAAAACATATAGGGTGCGTAACTCTTTCGCTGTCGCGAGCTCTTGAATTATGAATGTCTCTTCCGCCGCCCATTCGGTTCTTCTGAATCTGTAAAATTACTTTAATAGCCTGTATGGGGGTGATGTTAATATGTTTGCTCAGTCCTGTGAATTTATTAGCATTCCTGCCCCCACTTCGGGAAGCCAGCCTGGCCCTCGTGAGACAGGCGCGCTCTTGGGGCAAGAGGCAAATTATGGCGGGGTCTTTCTTTTTCCTTTCCTTCTCCCTTCCGCCATTAGCAATCATTCTGTTACAGAGTACGTGATAAATCAACTGCAAGAGAGTCAGATTTGCCAGAACACGACATTACCTATCAGCTCGTCAGGTCTGAGTTGACTCGCAGCCTTTTCGGCTGTATATTTCTTCAAAGTCTAGCGCCCTGTTTCTTAGTCAGGTCTAACTAATTTCAGAGTAGAAGGGAAACTTGACTGGAGTGCTGTTTGGGATCTGCTTTTTAATCCTGGTCTGTTTAATGTTTGCTCCTGACAGTCTAGGCCAGACATCATTTTAATGGTATGTGTGGTGATAAAGCCAATAAACTGTCAAGATGATTGATAACCTAAGCATTATAGCAATATGACTTTCCTGTTCTCCTCTGCGCTGTAGATGATGGTTTCCAAATTGAATTCCTACAGTGTGTGCTGTGTGCGCGCGGCTTGCTGGAGGCTCCCCTCGCAGCCTTTGAAGGAGGTAGCTGTGCTTAATGTTAAGATTTTTAGCCCTCAATTACCCACACAAATATATTTGCATATGTGTTGGTACCCTCTAATTTGGGAGAGGGTAAGAATTTATGGCTCTGCCCTTGTAACAGTCCCCCAGCAATTTATAGGCACTGGTGGAACTTTTTATTGTGTCTTTATGATGTTTTTTCACCTGGCATGCATCTTAGATTCCATGTGGTTGATTCTCTTATCTGTGGTTGAAAGACATTACAGATAACGAAGTACACCATATTAAAGGCAGGCTTCTGGTTTCCTTTCTTTTCCCTTTGTTTCTTTCTTTCTTTTAATTTAGCAGACATTTGTTAGCATCTGGTCCTCATCTCATTAATCAGACTCGACCAGGTGCTTTAGGGTGGTGACAGTGAGAGTGCTTGGCTGCTCTTTGTTGGCCCTTGTGGGCCACCGTTGCTGGCTGACATCTCCCCTTTCCATGGTGCAGTGTTACCTGGGAATAGAAACTCTAATGGCCGAAGAGGCTGAACCTGTGTGTGAGTGTATGCGCGTGTGCATGCACGTTAAATACATTTTGGCAATTTTACCAGTAGGGAAAAAGAAAACCTAAACAAAAACTGCAATCAAAACTCTGATTGTGTGTTGTAGTCTCCTCCCATTGCACAGTAACTTGTTTTGCTTTGTTTTGTGAGGTGGACTTCCTCTCTGTAGTTCATGCTGGCCCTAACTCACTATGAAGTCCAGGCTGCCCTCAAACTTGTGATCCCTCCTGCCTAAGCCTCTCCAGTGCTAGGATTATAGGCATGTGCCACCACATCTGGCTACGTCTTTATGTAGTGCAGTGTGTATATATTTTACTTAGTACTTTAATTTTAAGATTGTGTCTAGGAAGAGTTTTAGACTTTAAGCCTGAGGGTCTCTGGACTCATAAGTTAGTGCCACAACCATATTTCTGGTTGATGCTCTGATTTGTTGTGTAATTTTTCCAGGCCCAGAGTATTTTATGGATGAGACAGATCCCAGAGAGGTAGCCTGTCTTGACTGGTGACAGATCTGGGAACATGTGCCTTTTGGTCAGGGGACTCTGGGCAAGTGGCTTCTGGCCTCAGTTTCTCTGTTTGTGAAATAAAGGGTTGATGTTGCTAGCCCTTACTCTTCAGTACTCTGCTTCACAGCCCCATGCAGGCAGGTGCTCACAGCATCATGTTGGGCTCCTACAGTGGATCTGAGGCAGAGGCAAGACTAACATGGGGCTCACTGGTTGTGTGACTCTGAGGAAGTCATCTGTCATCTGAGTCAGATTTTTTTCCCCCTGTCACAGAGAGAAAGGGTTCTTTGGAGTTCAAATGAGAGAACAGAAATTAAAACACGTGGCAGAGGACCCAACAGAGAAGAGGCACTCGATGCATGTTTGTGTGACAGGAACACTTACCTTGAGATCACCACTTCCCACAACTGAAAAATTCCTTCATTTTCAGAAAATCTATACTTCTCTCAGTCTTGTTCTTCCTTCCTTTCTGTTTGCTTCCTTGATGTTTGCTTTTATCAACAAGTGATGACATGCAGAAAGTAGAGCAGAGTCCAGTCCTGGGTTTGGATTTCCAAAGTGTTGCAAGAACACCCAAAAGAATGTTCGATGATAGGACTGGCTAAGTCTGAATCCTGGAAGAAGATTTTTCAAACGCAGGAGGAGAGAGACAGAAGTTAAGAAATGTGAAGATGCTTATGGGTCACTGGGAAGGGGCTCTGTGTCTTACACACTCATTTTTGTTTCTTATTTTGGAGATAAGATCTTGCTATGTAGTTCAGGCAGCCCTTGAACTCACTTTATAGTCCAGGTTGGCCCCAAACTCACAGAAATCTCCTTGGCTTAGCCTGCCAAGTGCTGGGGTTGCAGGCGTGTGCCACCATGCTCAGGTTCATGTGATCATTTTGGACCAAAACTTGCTTCTCATATATGAGGTGTTAGGGTTACTCTGCACAGGGAGGGGTTGGAGTGATCTTGAGCCATCTAACCATGTGAGGATTAAGGAGAGACTCCTTTGGGTTTAATTCTGGTGGGTGACTGAGGTTGATAAAGGTGTAATCTACCAGTTTGAAGTTGAAACCCCTGTGTCATGTCCTTCTCAGTTCTAAACCTGATTTTTTTATTTTTGGCCAACTGAATGGATGGTGACATGTGTCAATTCCTGAGGAGAGAGAGGAGGCTGGCCCAGGGTAGAGTGGTGCAGACAATGGGTGTGAAGACAGAAGGGAAGTCTGGGGACAGCAGAATCAGCCCTGGGAAGGTAAGACAGGTCTGGTCTCCAAGGCTGCAGAGTGGACCTTTCTTTTCTGAAGCAGCCGCCCAAGTCCCTCCACAGCCAGGCCCTGTTCACTCCCTCAGCGGGCTGCCCAGGCCATGGCAGCTTCACAGAGCCCTCCTCCTCTGCTTCTCTCTGGCCCACACCTGCTCTGTGGCCTCTGGAGGAGCCCTACGTTGCATTACACAAGAATAACCACACTGTGGAGGAAGCAGGATTCTGGTAGAAACTTGACTGCTGTCTGCAGTGGGAGTGCAAGCCAGTTTCTGCCAGCGGCTCACAGAGACAGTCTTTCAGGTGCATTCCTACTGTCACCTGTTCCGAACCTGTGACATCTGCAAGATCAAGGCCCATGTGTCTATTGACAAATCTGGGGGCAGTTCCCTTCCACTCAGATGTTAGATGTTACCTATCCAGGTAACAGTTCAGCCTCCGAAGTTGGGTAATAGCAACCTATATTTTGTACCACTTGAGCCAGGAACCAGAGGAAGAATGTTCTATTTCAGTCAGAGAGGAAAGACATTCCTATTTTTCTTTTGTTCTCTTAAGATGAGATGCTTGGCCTTACTAGCCTGTCTGATTAGCCTGAGCATAGCTCAGTGGAAGAGTTGGTGCTGAGCATGCATGAGGCCCTGGGTTCCATCCTAGGGCTCAAAAGTCAAAACCAAATAAGAAAACAAAAGCCACCAGATCATGCAGTCCCCACATGGAGGATTGGATCTTCCAGCTTCTGTTTAAAGAAATAACTGAAGCTTTGCTTTCAATGAGAGCCTCTCTTCCCACTTCCCCTGCCAGGGGCCCGACACTCACTGTCCTCCATAAGCGCTGTATCCCAGCTTGCTCTGAAGTTTGCTTCCCAAGTTTTTCTCTTTTCTACAGGGCCAGGGACTCTGAGATGTTCTTAGTTTCTTGTAGGTTCTCACTTGGCAATAAAACCACTACTGCCACATCGTCTGTATTTCTGTCTGTTTAGACAAGTGCATCAATACCACTGTCTGAAAAGCAGGCAAGGCCGAAGCTGAATGGCTCTTCAGAGCAATGACTTCCGCCTTTGATGTGTCTGACTGACTAGAACATAAAGTCTACTTTGCGTTGGCTGCCCCTGGTAGGGGAGATGGCACCGGTAGGTGCTGGGGATCAAGCAGAGCGGCCAAGCGCCTGCAGATTCACAGCTAACAGTTTCCTCTGCTTGATGTACTTTGAGCTGTATTTTTTCCCCCCTCTTCTCCAGCTGACAGAATACAGCTCTGTGTAGGATATTACTTTGACCATTTTGCTCCAGGAAAAAGCATTAGTAATTTATAAATAAAATACACATAAAATAGGAGAAGTCAAATATAGGTTTATTGACAACAATGGCGCTATTAATGTTGGAATGGGCTGGTTTGAAGTTGAGTTAGTTTTTGTTGCTGATTTATGGGCTGTTTGTTTTAGGAGGGCTGGGAGTGAATCCTGAACTGGCAGCTGGGAAGGAGCAGAACTGGTTTGGGCCTAAGTTCGCAGAGGAACAGAACGGGGAGGAGGAGAAGGAGGAGGAGGAGGAACATGTTGGAGAGGAGGAAGGGGCAAAGGAGGAAGAGGACGAGGTTGCAGACCCCAGCAGTAGAAATTCTCTCAATCTCTCTCTCTCTCTCTCTCTCTCTCTCTCTCTCTCTCTCTCTCTCTCTCTCTCTCCTGCTTGATGGCTGTGTATTTAAGCAAGAATGTGTTGCCAGGAAATTGAGAAAGTGAATGTGTATGTGTGCTTTATGTCAAGCATAGCTCATTTAAAGTATACCTGTGTGGACATGAGGGCTCGCAGAAAACTGTTATTTATTTCCCCTGAATTTACCCTACTTGTTAAACAAAATTTGACAGATGGCTTGCAGCAAGAGTAATGAGGCCATTACATAGCCAAGTTTTATCTTTGCCATATCAGTTGTTATGTGGAAAAGGGGGTTGTCGTGGTTTGGGGGAGTTTCAGCCCCTCTTGGTAGAGAGATCCATCTAAGTAGAAAATTAAGAAGATTGGAAGTTCGTTTGCTGAGCCTTCCCACACTGGGCAGTTGCCTATTAGAACCTTTCACCGGGGCCCCTCTGACTTGAAGGGGCTGTGAAATACTTTATAACAGATGTGAAAAATTTAGGATTGTGAAAGGGCTTTCCCCCCTTTTCCCATTCTGGTGCATGGAGCTGATTTTTTGCCTCTCTCCCCAGGTTTCCTTATGTCCATGTTTCTGTCTCTGTCTGTCTTTCATGTGCTCATTGTCTTTCTTATTTACACAGATGTCACCCTTTTTGTCACAACACAAACACTGTCCCCGTGGAGACTGTCCACCTTCTCGGGGTGCCTTTCTGCACACTGGGCCGACCAGTAATCTACGGGAATGCTAGGTATTTTCTGTGCTTGTAGCTGTTTCTTATGGCCATTGTAATCAGTCATCACAGACTTAGTTTTAACACACCACAGATTTATTGTCTTGTAATTCTGGAGGTCAGGAGTCTAGAAGGAGCCCAGTGGGCTGGGATCAAGGTGTCTGCAGGGCTTGATTCTTTCTGGTCACTCCACAGGACAGTGTGTTTCCTGGCTCTTCACCTCATTGATCCAATCTTTATTTCCACTTTCACATCTTCTCTGACTCTGACCCTTCTGCCTTCCTCTTATATAGGATGGTTGGATACGTGGGGCCACTGGGGTGACTCAGGCTGGACCCCCTGTCTCAAGGTCCTTTATCTAAGCATACCTGCAGCATCCTGTTTGCATGTAAGGAAACACAATTTCCAGCTTTAGGGACCAGCA
>PVKN010009068.1:0-24241 GCA_004027915.1 Capromys pilorides
ATGGATTATTTCTGGGTAATCACCAGTTAAGGGAAACCTAGGTTGTTGAAACTCTCTAGGATGGTTATGTAGCACTAACAGGGAGGAAAGACAAGTGCTGTTCTTGTTATGTTTGAATGTAAGTAGGGTTCATTTGCTGTTTTGGGGATAGAGACCTCATGAAAATCCCATTCTCATTTTTAGCCTTCTTGAGAAGAGACCTTATTTCTGAAGTAGGTGAGTGGTGTGGTCTATAACTAAGGGCCTTGAAAAGCAATTAAAGCTTGAAAATTGTGACTTAAATTGTACCACTCTGTGGACTTGGAGTCTAAGAGCTGTTCCAAACAAGAAAGTGGGGTCTGGACGTTCGTCAATAGGATGTTCTACTTTAGAGCATGAAAGCTTTGGATGGGTATGGAATAGGGAGTGAATGTCATGAGGTGTCTTGATGCCTTACCCATAGCCATGCATAAAGGGGTTTCTTGCTGATGAGGTATAGGAACAGAGCACAGATAGTATTGAAAAGTCATGGTGGAAAAGTGATTCCAGAGTCTGGTGAATGGCCGTGCTAAGTAGGGAAGTGGGATATAATTAGGCAGCAGCAGAAGAGGAAACTTCACAGAAGCTCTTGCAAATTGTGAATGCCGTGTGGTCTCTTTAAGGCATTGGTTATCCATATTCTGCACTTTCTGAGCTATGGAAGCAAGAGGTCAGTGCTTTTCATTTCCAACTAGCATGTTAGTTATCCCACTTCCTGGAGTAAAACATCTCTGCAGTGACCTGTCAGAGAGTTGATTATTGGCTGTATAAAGCCAGAGCTGCTGTAGGAAGCAATTGGAAGTGGTCTGGCTGCTGTAGTCAGGCTGATTAAAGAAAGAATCCATGGTGATTCTACAATGCACCGTTTGAAATGCACCACCACGGTGACCATGAAGCTTGCTGAGCTGAAAAGTCTGCATTGCTGAAAAATCATCTGGTCGAAAAGTATTATTTATGATAACTTTTTATTCAAAACAAGAATAGGAGCTCTCTAAAAGAACATTAGGACCATTAAAAATCAGTCTTCAAGATATGTTTTTATTTTCATTGTAGTCATTAAGAAATTCTAAGTAGTTTTCTGGTAGAAAAAGAATTTTTTCTAGACTGGGGATTGAACTCAGGCCCTCGTGCTTGCCAGGCAGGTGCTTATTCTGCTGAGGTATCTCCCCAGTCCCTGAGGGGAAAGAATTTTTTTGATAGGTGTATCAATGTAATTACAGGTTTTAAAAAGGCCTTGAACATGTCCAGGTGTACCTTCACAGAGTAATCATTTAATCATTTATGTATTTACTTGACAGGTGAGTTTGCTTTTTCTGCTTACATGCTTTCAGGGAGAGACATGACTTTCTTAAACATTGTGGATCATTGCTGGAGATGTAGTTGATTAAGTTTTTGTGAGTTAAACTTTCCATAACTTATCCTTCTACCCTCAGCATCACAGAATAACTTTCTCTTTTTTCACACTGTAATCATCATATATTTGAAGCTAAATAGCCTTCCTTCAGAGTTATCCTTTCTAGGCTAATGAAAGCACTTTCTACTTACATAGTGGCCTCCCAGTCTTTTACCATGCTTTCCAGTGTATGTTTATATTTAGTGACTACCTCAAGATAAAGAATCTGAAAATGAATATGGATCAGCAGATGTTCTTTTTACCTCTGGCTCCCTTTACAAAAGTATTTTTTAAAATGTAATAGTAGTATTAATTGCTTATTGGAAAGAATAAGCTAAAACCAGAACAAAATATGTTGCTGTGAGACGTAGAGTTGGAACAAGAGGAACTTGAGGATTAATGTTTTGTAAGATGACCATTCCCTTGGTCTTCCATACACATACCAAATACTACTGAACCAAGTGCCTCACACAGGCTGAGTGAGTGCTTTACCAATGAGCTACATCATCAGCATGTTGTTATTACTGTTATTTTTCTGTAATACTGGCCTTTACACAGAGCTACATCCCCAGCCCTTTGTAATTTTTTATTTTGAGACAGGGTCTCATTGAGTCACTAAATTCCCCAACTAGACTTGAACTTGTGATCCTCCTGCCTCAGTATTCCAGTGCTGGAATTATAGGGATGCAACATCATGCTTGGCTTAATGTTTTTTATTTTTGTATTGTTTTTTGAGACAGTGTTTTGATATGTAGCCCAGGCTGGCCTTGAACTTGTAGCAGTCCTCTTGCCTCAGTCTCCCAAGTGGCTGGTGTTGCAGGTGTGCACCACCATGCCTGATTCAGGAATTTTAATTTTATAATTTGTGGTTTGTCTTTACTTCGTGGTGTTAAAACAGAATTTTTTTTTGTATTTTTTAGGGAAGGGTCTACAGGGTCTCACTACTAGATCGGGCTCATGGTGACCCACGTGTTTACAGCCTCCCAAGAGCTGGGATTACAGGCACGTACCACCATGCCCAGTACCATTTGCCATCTCAGTGTGTCCCGGGGGTGGAGTCAGCACAGTAGGCCCAGGGATCAAACCCCTGGCCCCTGAGCCTCCTTGCAGGCACTTTAATCCACTGAGCTATTTGGCTGACCCCTCATTGAAATTCTTTGATTGTCATTCTCTTTCACCAATTAATATTGCAGGGGCTGGGGAGATAGCTCCATGGCACAAGTGCCTGCCTGGCAAGTGCAGGGTTGTGAGTTTGAACCCCAGTCCTGCCAAAAAAAAAAAAAATTAATATTGCAGAGTAGTCTAAAGTTGGTCCCATTTTTGTCTTTTGTGGTTTTTTTTCAGTTATACAGATTTGCTGAATGTAAAACTCTATGCACAAAGTAACTTGGACCTGCTGCCTCAAAAAAACATGATCCTTTTTTAATATCCTGACAGGCTGGTTACAAAGCAACTTAATCTAAAATAACTAGAAAAATGCCCATTGTACATCAGATGCAGGGCCTAGCCAGTGGAACTCTAAGTTTTATAGTTAGCAGGTAGGACTGAGTCTCAATGAAGGGGTGCTGAAGAATGGACAGGAGACACTAGGAGGCCATCTAATGCATTGCCACCGTGATGCTGTCATGCTTCTGGATCATGATATTCCCATTATCTGCTTCTAGACGCACCACAGGAATATCAATGGGGTCAGAGGTCAGTTTAGCTGCTTGCTGAGCCAGGACGGATATCACCCCATCGTACTCATCTGATAGTGTCCTCGGCAACCCAGATTAAGCCCTTGTGAGTCTGAACACAAGACTCCGACAGTGGAGGGATTCTTCATTGTGTCTTCCAAATGCTGCTCTAAAGTCGTCTCCATCCTATCAGCCTTCCACTCTAACCAGAACCCAGCAGCCAGTCGCACCCGTGCCTGTCCTTTCTGTTTTAAAGTGTTGCCAAAATGTGTGCAGGTTTGGCTTTTTAAATTAATTTTGCTGGGGCTAGAGATATAGCTCCGTGGCACAAGTGCCGGCCTGGCAAGTGCAAGGTCTTGAGTTCAATCCCTGGTTCTATAAATAAAGAAAGAAAAGAAAGCTGAAAATGTATTGAACTTATCTAATCTGCATTCAGTATTTTTTGTTCTGGGTCAGGGATGTAGCTGACTGGCACAGCACCTGCTTGGCAAGCATGAGGTCCTGAGAGTTTGATTTTTAGTACCAAAAGAAAGATCTTCAAAATGTTATTCATGTATTATGTTTTCCATAGGTTACTCTTCTCACTTTTTTTTTTTTCTTTCTTTTTTTTTTGTCTTTTTGAGACAGGGTCTCACTATATAGTTCAGGCTGGCCTGGAGCTCACTTTGTAGCCCAAGCTGGTCTCGAATCTGCACTGATCCTCCTGCCTCAGCCTCCCAAGTACTGGGATTATAGACATGTATCACCATGCCCGGATCCCAGGCTGGTCTTGAACTCACCCTGATCCTCCTGCCTCAGCCTCTGAGGTGCTACAATCATAGGCATGTGCTACTACCCTGGCTGCCCATTTTTTCTAATCTCTTCATTGATTTTTCTTCAGTGGCATTAAATGCTTTGTCTCCATTTCCTTTATTATTTTTGCTTCAATATCCAATTCTGTTTAATTCTGGAAAAGATATTTTAACAATTCATTTCTCTTTTATTGCTGTGCTTTTCTGATTTGTGTATGAGTTTTATTTTTTATTGTTCTTATTGTTTTAATTAATTTATTTATTTTGTGGGACCAGGGATTGAACTCAGGTCCTTGTATGTTTGCCAGGCAAGTGCTTATTCTACTGAGCTATCTCCCCAGCCCCTTTGTTTTTGTAATTGGAAATTGAATTCAGGATCTTACATTTACCAGGCAGGCACTTTGCCATTGAGCTATATCCCCCCAGCTCTTCTGTATAAATTTTAATTGATATTGCTCGCATCTTGTGTGTGTGTGTGTGCTGGTGATGTAACCCAGGACTTTGTACATTTACACAAGCCCTCTCAGTGAGCCACACCACTGTCTCTCATTTGTTAATTTTTGTTTTGTTTTGATTTTTGCGACAGAGTCTTGAGATGTGGTTCAGACTGACCTTAAACTTGGTTCAGGCTGACCTCAAACTCATGATTGTGCTGCCTCAACTTTCTCAGGGCTGGATTACAGGTGTCCACCACTGTGCATACCTATCTTGTTCTATATGTCCTTTCTTTCTTTCAGCGAAATTACATCTTTGCATTTCAGCCTGTCTCCTTATTGGCATCCCCTTACTGGCACACTTTATTCTATCCCATACATTAGGTCAGCCAGAGTAATAGTGTAATAACCATTAGAAGCTTAGTGAGCGCTAACATTTTTTTTTTTTTTCCCCAGTCCTGGGGATGGAACTCTGAACCTTGTACTTGCCAGGCAGGCACTTATACTGCTGAGCTGTATCCCTGGCCCAGCACTAGCATTTTTATATGTTCATGTTTTTCCTTTTCTTTTCTTTTTTTTTTTTGTATTATGGCCGGCTCAGCCTGCCCTGGTGGTGGGGCTGGCGCAGCATGTGGTGCCAGGGATCGAACTGCAGTCCCTGTGGTTGCCTAAGCTTTCCTAAGCAGGTACTTTAGACTGCAGAACCATCTTGCTGGCCCCATGTTTTTCTTTATATGGTCCTCAAGTCTTTCCTCGTTGCCTGTCCTGTTTTATTGAGGAAAGTCTTATGAATCTAAGGAAAGGTTTGTTTTTCCAAGGATAGGACAACATGGAACCGTATGGGTTTTTTTCTTGTTTTTTTTGCTTTTTATTTATTTGCAGCTCAGACTTATAGTGATCCCCCTGCCTCAGCCTCCCTAGTGCTGTGATTACAGGTGTGCACCACCACACCCAGTTTCAGTGACAAGTACAGCATGCCCCAGGTTCTGGTACCATGGGGCATATGTACCAGGGATCAAACCCAGCTCCTTGTGCTTGCCAGATAGGCGTTAAGATGAGCTATCTTGCTGGCCCAAAAACAGAACTTTTTTGCTTTGTCATAAAATAAACCTGGATGGTATATGTTGACTGCAGATTTCCTAGATTTTAGATTCCCTAGGCTTTATAAGTTAAGACGGTGGAGATGTATAAGTGACCATCTAATACTCCTTTACCCCTTTTTCCTCTCTTTCATGTAGTATGAATCTCTTTGTTTCTGTCATTACAGGACATAATTATTCCACATCCTGGTGAGTTGTGTTTTGTTTTGCTCTGGTGCTGGGGATTAAACCCAGAATCTTTACCCTGAGTTACATCCCCAGCCTATTTTTAATTTCATAAATTTCAAGACAGGGTCTCACTAAGTTGCTAAAACTCGGTTTATACTCATGATCCTCCTGCCTCAGCATCCCACACTGTAGGATTACCAGAATGTGTCACCATACTTGCTTCCATAAATACTTTAGTAGGAACTGCAAAAAAACACACTGCATGCTACTTCTTTTTTTTTTTCAAGACCAGGGATTGAGCTCAGGCCCTTGCACTTGCCAGGCAAGTGCCTATTCTACTGAGCTATTTCCCCAGCCCCTGCATGCTACTTTTCATACGTGATTAGAAAGCTGGAGTTTGACAAGACTGGTGTAACTTCTCTGACTCGAGTAACTGTGAGTCCTCTCTGAGAATTCTTTTCTCTAGTTTCAGGCTTTACCTGTATCCTGAAGTTGCATCTTTTCAAATTCTGCCTGCTATTTCTTATTTACTTATCCATACTTGGGCTTTTTTTTGCCAGTACTAGAATGGCAAAGAATTTCTTCATATGCTAGTTTTATGAGGGACTAGGCCTACTAGTAGAGCACTGCTAAAATCTTTACTAGATCATTTTCAAAAGCAAGGAGAAATGGGGTATGAGTAGAGTACTAGAGCTTGAATCTACTATGCTAACTTACCTAGCCTGGTTGAGGATTGCCAACTCCTCATGGTAGCAGAAGTCTCTGAGGAAAGGAAAACTGAGAGGGCTCCTAGTTAGGACTCACCACAGACTTTGTGAGCAATTGGAAATATTATACTTTCTCCTGGGGTGGAGCGGGAGTTACTCTTCCCGAGATTCAATATGACTTGGTTAGAAATGTACTTAATCGTGTTTGTCTTTTCCGTTGTGATGTGATAGCCATACAGAAAGGGCTGTTTTGTGTGGGAGTTTATTTCAGGCTGTGTCCTTGCCAGTATTGTTTCCTTTAACAGCTTTTTAAATTTTCTTTTTCCAGCAATGATGTTGTCCACTGGGCATGTACTGACCAATGTGGCAGGTCTGAGAACATAGCTGAAGCTGAAAATAGGAAAGCTGGGGGCAAGGAAGAGCCTTGAATCTTGAGGTGGGACGTTGACTCTAAGATGTCCTTGAGCAGTGGAGCCTCCGGAGGGAAAGGAGTGGATGCAAACCCGGTTGAGACATACGACAGTGGGGATGAATGGGACATTGGAGTAGGGAATCTCATCATTGACCTGGACGCCGATCTGGAAAAGGACCAGCAGAAACTGGAAATGTCAGGCTCAAAGGAGGTGGGGATACCAGCTCCCAATGCTGTGGCCACACTGCCAGACAACATCAAGTTTGTGACCCCAGTGCCAGGTCCTCAAGGGAAGGAAGGCAAATCAAAATCCAAAAGGAATAAGAGTGGCAAAGACACTAGCAAACCCACTCCAGGGACTTCCTTGTTCACTCCAAGTGAGGGGGCAGCTAGCAAGAAAGAGGTGCAGGGACGCTCAGGAGATGGCGCCAATACAGGAGGCCTGGTTGCTGCTATTGCTCCCAAGGGCTCGGAGAAGGCGGCTAAGGCGTCACGCAGTGTAGCCGGCTCCAAAAAGGAGAAGGAGAACAGTTCGTCTAAGAGCAAGAAGGAGAGAAGCGAAGGAGTGGGGACTTGTTCAGAAAAGGATCCTGGGGTCCTCCAGCCAGTGGCCTTGGGAGGACGGGGTGGTCAGTATGATGGAAGTGCAGGGGTGGATACAGGCGCTGTGGAGCCACTTGGGAGTATAGCTATTGAGCCTGGGGCAGCACTCAATCCTTTGGGAGCTAAGCCGGAGCCAGAGGAAGGGGAGAATGAGTGTCGCCCGCTAAAGAAAGTCAAGTCTGAAAAGGTAAGAGGTGGCCAGATCTGGCTGCCCACTGCCAGTCAAAACTGCCCTGGATTAACCGCCAAATGCTGTGTGCACTTTGTGGGAGGCCCATTAGTTTGTGGATAATGACCAATTACAAGGCCAGAGCAGCCGGTAATGACAACGTGGTTTTATTCCAAATTAGAGGATTCCCTACAGACCCATTTACGGCAAGCCTGGACAGTTTGGGATAGCATATCAATTGTTTGGGGTTAGCTTCTTGGTAGTGTGAATTTTCTGCCACCTTGTCATTGTCCCACCTCAGACATTTGTTGCTAGAGGCTGACATCAAACCTTTATGTGGTTTTCTGTTTGACTGACGTCATCAAAGTCATAATAGTTGACACACTTAGTAGACCTTTGGTTACATGTACAGGTTAAGTGCTCTTCTTAATGGGATAAATGGTACTGCTGAGTATCTAAAAGGTTAATTAAATTTCATGGAGTTATCTACCAAGTGGTGTCTACCAAAAAGCAACAGGACACAGCATCTGGACTGCTAACGAGGGGTAGGAGGTACTGACTATACTTTGAAGAACCTACTCTGGCCTTGTGAGTTACTGTTGTGTCTGTGACGGTTTGGCCTAGGAAGATTTTGTGGCCACTGGAAAAGTATAGCCATTTGCCAGGTACCTCGTGTAATTGGTACTAAGAGTCTTTTGATTTTATCACTGTAAGACAGAGAGTATAAAGATACCTTGCCTTCTACTTGACTTGGAAAGCTAGATGCCTGCAGCCCCAGAAGGGGTTAGGACTGTGTCCTTCCTCTGGGCAGGTGGTGATCTTTGTTGGTGTCTCAGGAAATGGAGCTTGTAGGCTAGCAAGTTTGAGGCCAGGGTCAGCTCAGGCTACCATCATCTTTAGCCGCTTCCATTTTCCTACAGAGCATCTGGCCTGGTAATCAGCTGTTCATTGGCTCCTGATTTTCTGCTCTGTGCTCAGCTCATCCTGTGCTTTCAGCTGATCCCAGCAGATGCAGTATAAATTGATTTCTCTGTAATTACTTCAGCTGCAGCAGGGAGTACCTATTTCCGTATGTAAGTGTTAATAAATAAAGACTGAATGTGTATGTTTGGGTGATAGTGCCCTTAGTGCCTAGATTTTAGTGGTAGCTAATGCTTTCTTTGTTGTAGGTATTTTGGACTTTGCTTTTGACACATCTGTAGCTTTCTTCAACAACATCTGGGCTTCTTTGGTAACAGAGTGTGAATTGCTTATACTAATAACACAATGACTTACTAGCTTTTACCAGTAGCAGCTGCCAGAGAGGCTCCCTGTATTCAGGTGGCAGATGCTGTAGTCCACCTTACTGGAGTCAGGTTCCAGCTGGTTACTGGCATGGTTTATCCTGTGCTGGCTGTGATTTGCCATTTTTTCTGGGGCGCAGATGGATAATACTGTTTTAAAGAGGCTGAGGAGTACTAGGAGTTCTTGCTTCTGTTCCCGGCCCATTAGAGTATTCCCTACATATGGCTTGAGGAACTCTTGCCATATATCTCTGTTGGTAATCATTGTTATTCCTGTGCTAAAAAGCACATCTGAGGGTGGCTTTCAATTTCTTTTCTTTTATAATACTTATGTTGCAATCTTCTAAACCTAGTTGTAGTTTATGAGCGAAAGGCTTCATGTTGTCTACCTTCATAGTGGGTTTAAGTCAAAATATCCATGATTATCTCCAACAGAGAAGCAAATGGAACCCATTTTCTCTCATATAGGTGCATGGATTGGTTCGGTAGCTGCCCTTCAGACTATAATTGGGCTGAAAGATGTAATATATCCAGCTAACAGTACACTGTGGTGCCAAGGAGTTTGCCTCTTGATAATATGGCTTTGTCTCCCTGGGAAACTGAGTGTGGGGCAGTGGGTGCAGGAGAAGAGGGAGATGGCACTTTAATTTTTGGAAGAAAAATAAAATTGCTGGAAAGTACCGGTTTTTTTGGCATGACCAGGGTTCAAACTCACGACCTTGCACTTGCCAGGCAGGCACTTGTGCCACTGAGCTATCTCCCCGTTCCCCCTGGAAAGTACTTTTAAAAGAAAAAGTGAACAGTCCAGTTTGACGTTACCATGAGCAATAACCTGCTTTCTCAGCCTTTCCTTTGTTCCTTCAACCCTTCTAAATATACTGGTTTTGGAGTTGCTTTATCATATTGCCTTTGCCTGTGAGATAATTATTCAAATAAATGTTTGGGAGTTGCTAAGAGATGAAAATACACTATGCTAGGGAGAGAGCATTTCTAGAATGAATGCAAGAAAAAGAGGCTAAGGTTGTAGGTTAGCAGTAAAGTTCTTTCCTAGCAAGGATGAATCCTTGAGTGTGATTTCTCCAGCACCCAAAAAAAGAAAGCTGGGTGTAGTGCCACATAGAATTCCAGCACATAGGAGTCTGAGGCAGGAGGATTGCCATATAAATAAGTTCAGGGTCAGCCTGGGCTACACAGTGAGTTCAAGGCTGGCCTGAACTACAAAGGGAGACCTTGTCTCAAAAAACAAAAGCACACCCCCAAAGTAAAATAAAAGGAAGAAAGAAGGAAAGTTAGGAGCCTTACAGGGAAGAACTCTTGAGAAACAAGAAGCCCAGGGTTTTGGGATTAGAGATGCTCAATTATTGATGATGTAAGTTTTCTTTGCTGTGAAATATAGGCTTTCCTATGGCCTATGGGCTAACTAGTTTAAAATATTCCTTCTTTGTAGAGACAACCAACAGAACTGCAACATCAAAATAGGTATGTGGATATAATCTAGAACTGCATACTCTGAGCTGGGATTTAAGAGGAGGATTTTATAAAATCTGGACAGTGCCTAGACCAGAATTCCTCCCCCCACCTCCCCCACCCCCCACCCCCATGCCCTGCTTTGAAACAGAAGGCAGTGTAGTCCAAAGGGCAGTATAGAATTGTCCCCTGTCCACTACTAGTAATGAGGGAGATTTGAATATTTAAATTACCTGTCTAAGGGCCTTCTCTCTCATCAAGGTAGATATCTCAGGCTATGGCTAAGGAAATTTTGTATCAGCCAAAGATTCCTTCATGGAATCTGCTTTTGTTCCACCACACCTCTCTCTGACAGGGCTCACTGTGTTGTTTCCTAGTATTCTAGGAGAAATCACAGATGGTTCTTAGCATTGCTGCTGTCCTGAATTGTTGAACACTTCTGCCTCATACTTCCTGCCAGCTGAAGAGACTAGGCAGGGAATGTTGAGGAATGAACAAGACAGCCTTCAGGCTCCTGCCTTCCTTTGATTGACAGATTGTTAAGTTATGGGTGGAAGGGAGGTGGAAAGGAGGAAGAGCGCCCGCCTGAGCACCCAGAGCTTAGTGCTTCTGTTGCCACTCTGACAGGCAAGAAAAAAAGAATTCAAAAACTTCAGATAACAGTCATCTCTCTGTTCAGACTCTGTCAGGGGTTATGTCCAGGATTTTAAGATGAGACTCTTCTTCTCCCTCCAAATCATTATATTTTATCCAGTAGACTCTAGTGTCTAAAGGGTCTAAAATGTTGCAAGCAGATGCTCCCCTGCCTCTCCTTAGCTTTTTTTGATCTTATAGGGTAGAAGCACTGTACTCTTCTTTCCCCATATGTGTGTGTCAGCCCCTGCCAATTTCAGAATGCTACATGTAGTTACCTCTTCCCTGTTAATTTAGGATAAAAAAACTATGAAGTATGCTCATTTGTCCTCTGATTATGCATGTTATATCTATGCACTAAGAGCATCTTCCTTTGCCCTTGGCTTGGTGTTCTTGCCCTAGTCTGTGCCTTCCAGCTCATTTCTCTTGCGTTGTAATCCCTCATTGCCCAGTCAAGGGCAGATCTCTCTTATGCCTTTTATCGAAGGCCTTCTGTCTAATGCCTTTTTCCTCCGCTCCGCTGCCTATTCTTTATGAGTATTGATGGCTGTATCAGTCAGTCTTGCTTCCTGAAGGTGAAAGCCCTCTAACATTTTCCTTCATGGAAAAAATTTAGAAGTTCATATTTATGTGGAACAGAGTTTATTCTGTAACTATAAGCTTAATTTATTTTTCCATTCAGCAGCTGTGTTTTTCTTCTGGGTGCTGGAATTCAAGGAGGGCTGAGAAACAAAACTTGTGCATTTTCCTTATTTTACAGAAGAGAAAACAGACCAGGAAATTTATTTATTTATTTATTTTTTAAATTGACTTTTATTTTTATTTTATTTTTTTAAACCTCATTTATTTATTTATTTATTTATTTATTTATTTATTTATTTGTGTTTTGGCTGGCTCAGCCTGCCCTGGGGCTGGGGCTGGCGCAGCATATGGTGCTGGGGATCAAACCGCAGTCCCTGTGGCCATCTAAGCAGGTGCTTTAGACCACTGAGCCATCTCGCCAGCCCAGACCAGAAAATTTAAATGATGTGACTTGTCTAGGATCTCACAGGTAGTCAGTGGCAAAACCAAACAGAAGTGAGATTTCTAGACTCAATAATTTAAAATTATTGTTAGTTTCTCATACACAATAAATGCATTCATTGTGGGAAACTGATACATATACATGTCACATCTTGAGCCATTTTACTTTCTCTTCTCTCCTTCCTCTCGTTCTTCTGTCATCCTTGGGAATGCCAAATTTTTACAGCATGTTGTTACTTTGACTTTTTATTTTTCTATGTGTGTATTTGGTATGGAGACTCACTGCACAGATCGAACTTGTGGTGATCCTCTTGTTCTAAGCCTCCTTAGCACTGGGATTACAGGTGTGCACCACCATGCCCGGACTCTGTGGCTAGCTCGGTGCGCATGGCCCTGAGGCACGCTCAGCCTGTGGTGCCAGGGATTAAGCCCCAGTCCCTGCACTTGCCTAAGCAGGTGCTTAGTCCCCTGAGCTGTCTCCCTAGCCTGCTGGATTGTTTCTTGAGCCATGTTTTCATTGTAATGGTTGAGGTATTGCTAGTTCATTTTTTAAATTGACATGTAATATTTTACTATCTTTATGGAGTACAGTCTAAATATTTGGCACATGTATACTGTATATAATGATCAAATCAGGAGCTGGCCAAATAGCTCAGCGGATTAAAGTGTCTGCAAGCAGGTGCAAGGGCCAGGGGTTTGACCCCTGGGCCAGCCATGCACTGCAACAGTGATTAAGACTGGGCGTGGTGGCACGGCCTGTAATCCCAGCTCTTGGGAGGCTGTAAGCAGGCGGATCACTATGAGTCCAATCTAGTAGTGAGACCCTGAACACCCTGTAGACCCTTCCCTAAAATAAAAAAAAAAAAAAAAAAGATCAAATCAGGATAATCACCATTTCCATCTTAAATCATTTCTTTGTATTGGGAACCTTTGAACTCTTCTATTCCCTTATAAAATATATAATAAAGTCTAAACTATAGTCATCCTACTGTGTTGTAAAACTCTAGAATTTATTCCTCCTCACTGTATTTTTTTCATGTCGGCTATCTAATGATACGTCCTTCCTTACTTGGCAGCTGCTGATAAGGAGAAAAACCTGTTCTGGTACTTCTTACTTGAACATGTCACTACCAGGCAAACTATCAAATGTATTGTGGACATTACTATAAAGAGAAGACACATTGCTAGGTACTGTTGTCACTTTTCATCCAGTATGCTGAATGGCTGCATTTTTGATCCTCAGTACTTTACTTGGTACTCGGTTTTACACAGAAGGGAATGAAGCAGAGATGGCCTCTGTTTTTGTTGTTTCAGTGCTGCTCAGGCTTCACATGAGCAAGGCATGCTCTATTCCTAAGCTCCATCCCACCACCATCCTCTGCCCCCCTGTGTTTTGTTGTTTGTTTGTTTTTAAATTTTGAGGCATGTTCTTACAAAGTTTCCCAGGCTATTTTCAAACTCATGATCCTCATGCCTCACGTTCCCAAGTAGCTGGGATTACAAGCAGGTGCCAGTTTGCCTGACAGTCCTTGCTTTTTGAGCATTTTACCACTCATCAAGTACAACTGCATTCCTGAAAGTGTGCCCTATGGAACCATGTGTATCACTTCTTCTGGGTTTCAAAAATGCAGGTTCTTGGCCTTACCCCACATCTCCTGTGCTTCCAGGTAAGTTCCCCAAATTGCTTTATATTTAGTGACATGTATCTTTGCAAAGTAGTTACTGGAATCCTAATTTTAAATACCCACCTTCTAAATTTTGATTTACAGCAACTCTTATCTATGATTTAATGATTAAGAGTATATGCTGTGGCCAGCCTATCTGGGTCGGTATCCTTGCTCTGCCACGTACTGAGTGATCTTGAGTACGTTACTAAGTTGCTGTATTTTCTCATCTGCAGAATGAGGAAGACAACAGTCCATACGTAATGCTCTTGTGAGATATTAGTTCAGATAAGACACTTAGAATAATGCCTGGTATATTGGAAACATTCGATAAATATTTAAAAACATGATGAGTCGAAGTGTTCATTTGTGCTAATAATGGGCTGAAATATAACAACATTCTACTACACAGGAAGCCCAGTATGTACAGATAAACATATTGGCTAAGATGTCTACACTATGCTCAGAAGTTCCAAATGTGGGCTGGGAAATCTGTTTGCCAATGATATGTTCCAAAGCTCCTGGTATTTATAATTGGGGGAGAGGTGGAGAGATAAGAAATAGGCTTCAGAGGATATTGAAGTGGCCTCATTGAATTTCAGATTTCATATGAACTGAGTTTCCGCTTTGGCCACATTCCTGGTGTGGGGTTGAGTTGTTGGATGGATTTTACTGTGGCTCTGCCAGCATATGCAGTCTCATGGACCTGAGAACACTCGGTGTTTTTGTTTCTACACAAGAGTGCATAGAAAAATCTTAAGTCCCAGTTATTAATTTTCCTACCACAGTGTGAACTTGTATTTTTGCCATTGGGTATAAGAGTTTTTCCCAGCAGAGCTTATGGGGCAAGGCAGCAGTGCTTGAGCTTTCAGTCTGGAGGTGGCAGTAGCATACACTGCTGAGTTCCTGCCACTGCTGGCTGGCTGGCTGGGCCCTCCTCTCTGTGGTTTTCACTCTTCAAGCCATGCTTGAGTAACCTGCCTCCAGAGCTGCTGACAGGGCCGTGTTCAGAGGCCTTGGAAATTACACTCTTCATTTCCTTATCATCCACTGACCTGCAGTGCAGAGCCTTCTGGTGCAGGAACAAGGCAGAAAAAATCCAGACAGCTCCCAGCCAGCATGTGTGAAGAGCTACAAAGAAGGAAATTGGACTTGCTCACTTAAAAACCATAGGTTTAGGCTTTGATTTCTGGTTCCTGCAGAGAGGTATTTGTGTGTAAGAACATGTTTTATCCCTGCGTATGTGTATAAAGTGAGTATGTACATGGCAAAGGTGTGGAGAATGAGCATCTGAAAGCAGGGGCAGAAGGAAGATTGCTTTTCTCTTCGGTTAATTTCCCAGTTGTGCCATTGGGATGGGCTGAAAAGCATTAGCATCAGGAAGGTGCCAGACCATATTAATATTTTAAAATATATTTCTCTCGGTACAGTTTAGTCATGGTTGAGAGCACCCACACAAGACTCTTCGTGGGCTGGCTGAGGAGACATTTTTAACAGAGCCTTTTCCCTGAAGTCATATATCCTCAATGATATTGGCATAATCAATACTTAAGCTACCTAAGGAAGTATAGACTTCAACTTTATCTTGGTAAGAGAAATAGCTCTTTTGAGATGGAGGACCGTGTGACCAAAGAGAGACAGGGATTTAGAGCATCCTTAGATTTTCTGCTTATAGGACAAAATTCCATTTTAAGAACCCATCTTCATTTGGAGGGTTGATATTACAAAACAGCCTTTTCATATCTCTCTGGCTTTAGAGGGCCAAAGGAAAGATTTTTCAAGCTGAAAAAATAAAATGTGGATGGTAGAAGATTTTATGTTATGCTTTATTTTTCTGTGTGTGTTTTCTTTGTTTGTTTGTTTTATTTATTTTTATTTTATTTTATTTATTTATTTTTGGTGGTACCAGGAATTAAACTCTGGACTATGCACTAGCCAGGCAGATGCTTATGCCACTGAGCTATCTCCCCTACTGTTTTTGTTTTTTTAAGACAGGGTCTCGCTGTGTAGTCCAAACTGATCTTGAACTTGCTATGTAGCCCAATCTGGATTACAATCTGAGTTGCAGTCCTATCTCAGCCTTCCAGGTGCTGAGATTACTGTCTTTGCTGCCATGTCCAACCCACTAAAAATCACTTGAACAGCCTGCACACTTTATGTCCTTAATTTACCTTTTCCTGAGCTTCCATTGCCTTAATGTCACTGCTGCCATTGACATATTTATGAAGTGGAAGAGAAAGGAAAGGGAGGGTATCTTAGTTACTCTTACGTTGCTGGGACAAATACCCGACACGCAAGCTTAGGGAAGGAAAGGTTTATTTAGCCCACAGTTACTGTACGTTTCATAGTTAAAAGTAGCTTGAATTACATAGCAAGACCTTGAGGCATTGCGCACTGTGTCCAGAATGATCCACGCTCCATTGTACCTCAAAGAGAAGCTGCGGGGGTGGGGGGAGGCATGCTGTCAGTTTAATGGTTCTGCACCTCACTGGCCCCGCTCCTTGACAGCTCTATGATTTACAAGAGGCTTTGGAGGGACAGCTAGATACAAACCATAACAGAGGGGAAGAAGGGAGGAGAGGGAAAGGAAAGGAAAGAGAGAAAGGTGAGGAAAGGAAGTTCCTGTAGCTTTTAACCTGGAGGTGTTTTTAAACTCTTACCGAACATACTCTGTACAGAAGTGTTTTCACATGAGGTAATAGTTGCAGTGAGAGGATATCTGCTGTCTTACAAAGTCCTGTACTGTTAACATAAGCAGTTTTGAGAAATTATTAAAAATTCAAATCTCAAATCTCATTCCAGGCCGCCAAATCAAAAACTTTAGGTTTGAGATCTAGGAATCTTACATTATTAACTCTCTTGTTGATTAAATACACACTGAAGTTTCGGATTCACCATTATATACCACCTTTCTCAAAAATCAAAATGAAGCCAGATGTCCTAGCGCTTGGGGAGGCTGTCACTTTAAGGAGGAATCTCAATTCAAGCCAGCCTGGGCCATTTAGTGAGTTTTTTCAAGACCTTGCTACAAAATAAAAATAAGAACTGGAGATGTAGCTCAGTGCAAAAGTCCTGGATTTTAGTCCCCCTTATTCCCCCTACAAACTGAAAATAAAAATTTCCAAGAGCTTGGAGGGTAACAACCCTGGACATTAGCGTGCTTATTTTTTCTTTGTTATTCAGATAGATCTCTTATTTTTGGTTTTTGTTTTGTTTTGTTTTCTGCGGTACTAGGGACTGAACTCAGGACTCTGCGCTTGCCAGGCAGTCACTTATCCAAGTGAACTATCTCCCAGCCCCGATCTTTTATTTTTGTGAACAAATTGACAGTTACCTAAAATTGGAAGGAATATCTGAGGTTTGGGACTCTGAGGGCAGAAGATACATTCAGATTAATTACCTTTCTAAACTTCATCTTTCTCCTCTGTAATAAGGAAGTGACAATATTAACCTTATGTGTTCATTATGAGAATTAAGTGAGGTGAAGAAGGTTGAGTTCTCAGCCCAGTATCTTAGTACTGTAAGTACTCAAAAATTGTTAGCTGGGGGTGATGGTGCATGTCTGTAATCCCAGCATTCTGAGAAGCGAGGCAAGAGAATTGCAAACTTGAGCTAAGCATGGGCTACTAAAAAACTTAGCAAGACTCAGTCTCAAAAGTTAAAAAAAAAAGCTGGAGATACAACTTAGTGCAAAGTCCCTGTGTTCATTGCCCAGTACTGTTTTTTTGAAAAATCTGGTTATGGACCCAGGTACTTGGAGGCAGGAAGATCATGTGAGGTCAGCTTGAGCAGCAAGGTGAGTCCTTCTATCCCCCCAAAATTTAGCCATCCTTGAAGTCTTTGAAGTTTATTCCTTGAAGTCTTGGGAAAAAAAGAATTTATGAGAGATAATATTTCATTTCCTACTGATTTCAAGAAAGGTTAGAGGGAGAGATTGATTCAGAGCATTTAGAACCATTGAGGTTTGGGGTTATTTGGTTGCACTAAAATTGTGTGTTGGACTTCATTTGGTAGAGGGCTGATAGCAGGTTGAACCACAGCTCTTGCTTAACTATTATCCATTAAAATCAGGGTTTTTTTTTGGGGGGGGGGGATTCACAATTAATGTGTTAATAATTAGAATGTAAAACTTTTGAAAAATGTTTTTCTTTGGTCTCATCAACTCCTACATTACTTTCCTAAGGTTTGAAATAGAGGTAAAACAATTATTTTAGTTTAGATACTTTTTTCTCTCCTTACTAATCCTCATAAAGTGTAGGCTTTAGCCTTTGAAAGGATTAGCACAGATAGCCCAGTCAGGATAATGAGGTTGGAGAGATTTCTCTTTTACAAGCCTGTCACTAGCTGCAAGAAAGAAAAAAAAGCAAAAAAGTAGTTTTAAAATATTTAGAGGAGCCAGGAGTAGTGGTGCGTGCATGTAATCCCAGCATTTGGGAGGCTGAGGCAAGAGGATTGCTGAGAGTTCAAGGCCAGCCTGGGCTATAAAATGTGAGTTTAAGGCCAGCATGCATAGTGAAACTCTGTCTCAAAAAGACAAAAAGAAAAAAGAGGAAAATTTTACCCCCAGTCCTGCAAAAAAAAAAAAAAAAAAGAAAAGAAAATTGTAACCTGAAATTTTTGTTGTCCATCAAAAGAATGTAATTTATGTCCCTGAAAACATAAATTCTAATTGCTTTTAAAATGTAAAACCACAGGTTACACCATAGTGACAACTGCTACTTGTTTTTCTTGGGCTCTGTTTTTGTTTTGAAATAGGTTCTTTTCATTTTAAAATGCTTTTCATTAACTGGTACACAGTTCATCAAACTCAGAGTTGATATTTCCTGGGAGATGGTTTCTTCAGGAGTCAGGTTCTTAGCCCTGCAGTGAATCAAACCGTAGTGAAAGGTGCAGAAAGTGTACTGTGCACCAACAAGAGTAGCCAAATGTAGAGAAGTGAGTGTTCAGGCTACAGCATCTCTTGGTATTGAGGTTTCTTCGCTTAGGCCACTTTCAGAATCACTTCTGGAGTCTTTTACAAAGTGCAGATGCCCTGTTGAAATAAAATCTATGGGACCAAGCATGGTACTGTTTAAATTGCTAGGGACTTGTAATGTTCTTAATTGAAAACCAATAGCCTGTCCTTCCCTACATAGTGCTGCCTTTAGGAATCCCTACTCGTTGCCCAGTGGACTCTGGAAGTTGACTTTTTGCCGTTTGCAGGTGGAGCTGTCTGTGTTATGTGGTTCTCAGGTGTCTTACACAGCATAGAGTGCTCACAATTCTCCTCCAGCTGGGGATGCTTAAGTGGCAGTCAGTCATGTAGGACTAGTGCTGTCGGGAACCTAGCTTCTCAGTGTCCCCCGAACTAGAGAAGCAACTACTGAATTTATCAGTTCTAAATCTCTAAGGTATACTATCTATCTATATATATATATATATATATATATACCAATATTCATTATTCACTTAAAATATTGATTCAAAAACATTTAGGCAAGTGTGAGGGAAATTCATATGATTACATATATTTGTCCTACACAGGTAAGTTGTGTTTTCTTTTCTGTAGCAGTGAGTAGGGATTTGGATCATGAGACTTTATTATTAATCCAAAAGGAGGGTTTTTCCTCTCATTGGTTTGTGACTATATTTCTGTGCTTATACTGGACAGAGTATTCCTCCTTCTCTGGAAAATTGGGACATTCCAAAATAAAGTAATGCTGCTATGTATAAAAGATCTTATTCTTGAGTCCTCTTCTGGACACATTGAAATTAGACCTGCTCTTTTAGGAAGAGAAAACATTACCTTACAGAAACAATAAAAAGCCATTATCTTTTAGTTCTTTGTTGTTTGTATTTTTTGTGGTACTGGAGATTGGATATAGGATTTTCAGAGTAAGCTACATTACCAGCGCTTTTTCTATTTTTTTAATTTTTGAGACAGGATCTGACTCAGTAAGATACTCACACTACGCTCAAACTTGTGATTGTCCTACTTCAGCCTCCCAAAATATTGGGATTACAGGTATGTGCCACCATGCTTAGCTGATTTGCTGTTTTTGATAAACCCAGATTCTTTGAGGTCAAGCAAATTAAAAGATTTGAGGTATAAAGTGTTGTTTTTTGGGATTTTAAGTCTTGAGTTTAAGAGTAATTATGCTAATTGTTATCAGAGGTGAAAATATGCTTAAGTATAAAACATTGCAGAACTAGCCATGGTGGCACACTTCTGTAGTCTGAGCACTCTTGACAGGAGGATCATAAGTTCAAGACCAGCCTGGACAATTTAGTGACTTAGTGAGACCTATCAAAAGTCAGGAAATAGTTCAATGCAGAGGGATTGGGTTGACTTCCCATTACTTCAAAGAAAAGTAAACAAAAGTATATGTTGTAGAATGACATTTTGGTTAGAAATTATTATTCTCATAATTTTAAAACATGTTTTTAGTACTAGAACATGTATTATTTGTACTTGCAGAATTTATATTAACCCATTTTTATTTAGGTAGTTTTTTTTGTTTTTGTTTTGTTTTTTTGAGATAGTCTCACTGTGTAACTCAGGTTGGCTTGAACTCACTGTGTAGCCTATGCTGTCCTCAAATTCATGGTGATCCTCTTGTCTTAGTCTTCTGAGTGCTGGGATTATAGGCATATCTACCATTCCCACCTTAAGCTATACTTTAGATGGATCTTTGGTTTTGGAGTATCTCAGATGCATACACCATCAGTTAGTAGGACAAAAATTAGCACATGTAGTACAGAAGTCACCATATGAAATAACTACACATAGAGCCAGGCATGGTGGTGTATGTTTTGTAATCCTAGCACCAGAGAGGCTGAGGCAGGAGGATCACTGTGAGTTTGAGCCCAGCCCGGATTGCATAGTGAGGACTCATCATGGTCAGGACCAGCCTGAACTACATGATGAGATCCTATCTCACATAACAACAATAACAGAAAAGACTACATATTTGTGTACACCGTCTTAGACTAGATTCTTTAAAAATTTATTTTTGTAGTGCTGAACTTTGCACTAAGCTGTATCTGCAACCTGTTTTTTTTTTTTTTTTTTTTTTGACAAGGTCTTGCAAAGTCACTAAATAGCCACACTGGGCTCAAATTTAGAATCATTCTGCCTCAGTCTTTTGGAGTGCTGGAACTATGGGCTTGTGCCACCACGTCCAATTTAGACTAGATCTCAATTCAGTCACTGTGCAGATTTCTAAGCAACTGGTAGTATCTGTTTTAAATGAAGTATGCCATAAGGTATTTTTCATTTTGCTTATACACGTGTGCCTGGACTGAGGGCCAGTGATTTGAAATAGACAAACTGACTGCTTAGCTCAGTTTCAGAAGGGGCCCGAGAAGCTCATTGTCTTTCGTTTTTCTCAGGTGTCTCTCCTGCCCCTTCCCATGTCTTACAGAGGAAGGTACTCAGGAACTGCTCTTCAGAATTACTTGGGATGAAACCATGATAGAGATTGACATACGAGCCCCTGAAATTTAGTGTGACTCATTTTTTTTCTCCAGCATTGAAAGCAAACAGTTCAGTTAAGGTTCTTGTATGAAAGTGAGCTTGTGTTTCAGAACGCATTGCTGAAAAACATATACTCATAAATACTAGAATTTTTCAAAGCTTATAAAAATGGATATGTTTTAAGAGGGGCGTGAGGCTAGAAACCAAGTTAATTCAACAGACTGCTTAATTCTCCCCCATCTTTGGCTCCCTCCAGAACACAAACTCAGTCACCAGAGCAGCTTTTAAACCCCAAACCATTCAAATTGTCATTGTTGTTCTTTTGTCAGCTTTATAGAGTTGATTTTATTATGACAAGTGGATATATCCAATAATCTGGTAAGTGTACAAAGATGTTTTGGGATTTTTTTGTTTAGCTTAGTTTTGGTTTGATTTTGTTCCTTTGGCTTTTTGAGACAGGGTTTCACTGAGTAGTCTAGGCTGGCCTTGAACTCACTGTTCCAGGGTGGCCTGAAACTTTCAGCAATCCTCCTGCCTCATCTTCCCAAGCACTGGGGTTGCAGTAGTATACCATGACACCCAGCCAAAGATGTTTTATGACAGAAGAAATCTCAGAATCCGGATTATCTCCTATCCAGGTCAATGAGTAGAGTCTAGCAAGTTATAATAATTAACTTTTTATAATATTTAATTTTTAATTCCACCCTTCATGTTCTCCATACTGTGAATTCATTCTCTTGTGTTACCCTGGTCTAGTGATGGCAAATGTTTAAAGGACTGAATACTCAAACTACAGCCCAAACCCCATTAATTTATCACGGAGTGCCAACACTGCAAATAAACCTGAACACTGAGGTTTTAATTTAGAAAAACGAAACTGCTGTTCTTTTTTTGTGGGACCAACGTTCAAACTCACAACCTTGCGCTTGCTAGGCAGGCACTTGTTCCACAGAGCTATCTCCTCAGCCCCCAAAACTGCTGTTAGCCGCTGCTTGTATGCAGGAGTGACTTGGCTGCCTTGTTGACAGGGCTCTGTGTGCCCTCTGCAGCACAAGTGCGATACGTTCACCACCACTGCCGAAGAAATGCGACCATTTGTGTGTGCTAGTATTTTGTCAGGCAAGCAAAAGGAACAGTAGAGCTGTTCCACCAATGTAGATTTACAAATTTAGCTTCTCTTTCATAGGCCCAGTGTTTTGGCAGCTCCTGTGAGGTATTCTTCACTTTCTAAGCTTTTGTGACTTTCACTAGAATCTAAATCATGCTTTTTAAAAATTCTCTTTTATTTTATTTTATTTTATTTTATTTATTTGTTTGCTTGTTTCTTTATTTACTTGTTTTATGACTGGCTCAGCCTGCCCTGGTGGTGGGGCTGGTGCAGCATGTGGTGCTGGGGATTGAACTGCAGTCCCTGCAGCTGCCTCAGCTTTCCTAAGCAGGCACTTTAGACCACTGAACCGTCTCGCCGGCGCCTTTTTAAAAATTCTTTTGTGGTTTTATTTTGTATTTCTAAAACTCATTTTTATGGTTGTTTGCCATGCCTTAAATGGATGAGATTGTTTTAGTTACATAGATTTAGGAGGGATTTCTTCTCCCTCCTCGATTGTAAATAGCTAATTAGGAAAAAAGTCATTTTTTTAATGTTCTACCTTAATATTCTGGTCACAGCACTATTAAGAAAACCACTGTACTACTTCTGACAGTGAGGTTTTACTCAAGAGTTCAAAATTGCTGTTATGTACTGCTTGAAATGACACTGCTGTGAGTGGAGTACCTTTTGTGAAGTGTGGTGCCAGCATTATACTTTATTTGTGTATTGGTGGCAGCTTTTGGGCAGATATTTCAATTGCCCCATAGAGCTAGAGGCTGTAGGTTTTTTTTGTTTTTGTTTTTGTTTTTTTTTAATACAATATGCAGGTGTGTGTGTGGGTGTGCGTGTGTGTGTGTGTGTATGTATGTATGTATGTACGTATTTATATTATGGCTGGTTCAGCCTGCCCTGGGAATGGGGCTGGTGCAGCATGTGGTGCCAGGGATTGAACCGCAGTCCCTGAGGTTGCCTAAGCTTGCCTAAGCAGGCGCTTTAGACCACTGAGCCATCTCACCGGCCCCTAGAGGCTATAGTTTTAATGTTGGAAGAGGTGAATAAACATGACTTGAGGGGGATAGGCTACTACAGCATCCGGAGGGAAAGGAACTGTGCCTCTCTCAGGAAGCAGGGTGGCCAAGGCAGAGTCCCAGAACTGGAAATTATAAGCTTCTTGATATGAAAAGCTCTCTCAGTGTTTGCCCCTCTGCCTTTATGAAATGGAGCTTTCAAATTGGAAGAGTTGAATAGAGGAGACTTAACAGCTTAAAATGTGACCTCTGAACCCTTTAGTCACCCTCTTAGATATAACTAGGTGGATATATTTATATCATAGCAGATAGGCTGTCTAGAAGGGAAGTTAGGACTCCATCTGGTTTGTGTTCAGTTAGTGACCTGAGGTGGCATCCAGGACAGAGCAGAGTAGGGAAAGGTGGCAGAAAAACAATACTCAGTAACATTTTCATACCTGACTAAATTTTCAAATTTTTCCTTTGGTTTTAGTCCTTAGCCACAGTTCATCCTCCTTCTGTTTCATATCTGATAATCAAAAAGAGGGAAAAAGAGCCAGGCAAATCCTACTTTAATTCTTTGCATAGAGTTTTGGTCCTCATGAAAGCTTGTGGAATTGTAAGTGGGAGCAGCTGCAGAGGTATCTGGGAAGAAGTGTAAGTCTCAGGGTTGGACTTTGTGATGGTAAGGAATGAGTGCTTGAATATCCATTGTGGTGCTTTGTTTTTATTTTTAACAACTAACAAGTCTTCATACTTTTCTTAACACCTGCTAGTTTTCTGTTGGTCAGAAAAGGGCATGACTGACTGGCTTATCATCTACCAGGGTTGATTTTGATAGAATTCAAGAGGAGGATAGTTCAAATGTTGATTGCAAGAGATATTTTTGAATAAAGCTATGTCTCAAACTATACATATGTATGTATGTATGTATATGTATATGTATATATGTATTTTTTTTTTGAGGGGGCAGGCTCCAAAATTCAAACCCAGGACCGTGCCCAGTGACTATTCCTGGCCCCTGGAAGCCATACTTTTATAAGGAAACTTAGATTTTATCATGGTACTAGTCACTGGGTACCACAGTAAACATTATCTTTTAAAAACTATTCTCTTAGTGATCTTTTCTTAGATATGGTTCCCTATA
>PVKN010009069.1:0-12097 GCA_004027915.1 Capromys pilorides
TTTTTTTTTTTTTCAAATCTAACTTGCAGGAATAATCGAGAACATACACACTCAAGTTCAGCCTGAATGTGGCATTTTAGAGGGGAACCCCAGCTGAGCACACACACGAGTATGTTTCAGCTTTGCCAGAAGAAAAATAGTTATGCATTATACATGGACTGTAAAGACATTTTTTGTAAGCCTTACTTTAAAACGATTGAATTTTAGTACTTAAAACATTTCATGTGTTTTGTATTTCTTGTTCACTTAGACTACAGGAGTGATTGAAATTTCAGTCTCAGCATACATGCAATAGATACAGGGAGTGTTTAATATACCATTATTCTGTAGTTAGAGTTTATATACAAGACTTCTACTCGTTACTGGTTGTAGTTAAGAAGATATTTATTCAATCAGTATTTATTAAGTACCTACTATGTACCAGGCCCTGTTTTGGGTATAGGAGTTACACCAGCCCATTAAACTCTCATATTACAGAAAACAGGCCATCTCAAATATATGATGTCATGTCGGGTCATGAAAAAATTATTCTCCTTGCTTTATCTGGAGAAAGGGAATGTTGGTGGGGTTGCTGTGTCAGGGGAGAGAAAGCCACTCCCTCCAAGCCTTACTGAATAAAGACCTTAATGAATGGAGAAAGGAACCTTTGGTGATGGCCTTGAGCAGACAAGACCAGGATCTGCAGGCGTGAACTGTGAACAGCGCGAACACCGCTTGGCCAGGGCAGCGACTGATGGACAAGGAGGTCTCATTCAAAATCACATATCCTATGTTTTTGACCCTCCCCCTCCACAGTTGAATGGCCCCTGGCTTCATTTTTTGGTGGTTCAAGAGATAATAAATTGTAGGAGAACCTGTGATAAAACCACAACCTCACTGTCAAATATTAACACACTAAAACATGTATTTGTTGCTCTCTCCTGAGCCTGTCTACTTATGCATCCACCTCCCTGAAACGCCCTTCCTCGCTTTTGGCCCTGTGCCACTGACCTGTAACTCAAGACTCAATAGAAGCCTGCGTCCTGTAGGAATCCTTCCCTAACTCCTCAGACTGAGCATGCTGAGAGGCTCTCCGGCTCTCTTTGCTTTATGACTGCAAATCTAATTTAGAATTTCCTCACCTTCAGTAGATTTGTCTTCAGGAGAACTCCAAAGCTGTACACGAGAGTGCTTGTAACTCGTTTTTTCAAAAAGGGGGTTCGTGAATCCCATGTGATTTTCAAATTGAGTTTTTTTCTTAAGAGGAGAACCGCTACTGTTGACCAGAGTTATCTAGCACAGGAAATGTACTCATTTGGAAGGATAATCCTACCAGTGATGGCGAAACTTTTAGAGACAGACCACAAAATGCCACCACTACAACTGAACCTAAATATCTGATGCTTGGCTGCTGGGGCTATGCGGAGGTATCTCGGCTTGAGCGCAGATAGGGCCCTGTGTCATGTCACAGGCTGGCCACCACTGCTCTATATGAAGACATTTTTTCCCCATCGAAGAAATAACTAACGTGAGACATCAAGGAAGCAGGAGAAAATGGATCACTACCACCAGGCTCTTTGAAAAGGACGAAATGAGACAAACCCCAAGGAACAGTGTAGAAGAAGGGAAACAGTGTTTTAAAATAAGAGCAGCTTGCAATCAACCTGCCACACTTTGCTTCCACAAAATGTAAAATAACTTTTTTAGTTATGTTGCAATAGGGTAGTTTCAACAGGAGCCAACAATAGAACAACTGAAAACACACACAGGACATGTGTAAACCATGTATTTGTGTGCAAAAGGAATTTTTATGTGACACATATACACTATATATATATATATATATATATATATATATATATATATATACATATATATTGTTCTTTTAAAATACCATCTGTAATGAAAGCCATGCATATTTTATAAAAATACCTTTATCTACATAGGCAGTAACATGATTTTTTTCAATAAATCCATATATGAAGTATATACATTGCTGCCAAGTGGGATGTGTATTTTGAAATATGAACCTCAAGTAACTCTTTGACATCTAGAGTAGAACCCAGTTATCTGCCAAAAGAAACTTCTCAGCAGCTGTCCTTTGAAGGAAGGAAACAATGTGTGTCTCTTCTTCTGGACTTTTTTGTTTGGCAAATTTCTAACATCACTTCGGCAGAGTTCTGTATTTGACTTTCGACCTGGTGGCTATTTGACCTGCCAACTGTTATTTTCTTGCAAACGTTTAAACACTCCACCAATATTTAGTTTTCCAGGGCAGCCGAGTCCGTTTCCTTTTCAACTTCACCTTCCGACCGGCCACGCTCGACGGCGTCGGCTTAGCATCCACCCCCTGAAGACTCAGACCCATTTGCGGACATCAAGTCGGCGACCTGACGCTGACACCGCCGGAGAGGTCAAGGCTCCCGATTTCTGCGCAAGCTGAGCCTGGCCTCCTCGCCCAGGCCACCGTGCGGGCTGGGACCTCGAAGCAGGAAAACGACGCCCTTTCCGGTCTCCTGTTCCTTCCCCGGGCGGACGAATCGCGGGGGAAGAGATCAAGACCGATTCAAAACTTGGTATTAATTCTCGGGCTCAGGGCGTGCGCGGAGGCGGCCGGGATGATCGGCAGGCGCAGGTGTCGCCGCCCGCGGAAGGTCACCTCCCGGCAGCGACCGCGCTCCGAGCGCCCCCGCGGCGTCCAAGCAGCAGCCGCGCGCTCCCCCCACCCCCACCCCGCTCTAGGTAAAGGCTCCACCGGAGCCGAGGGGAGGAGACGCCTCCTTCCGGACGGGAAGAACCTGCCGCGGCTCTCTCCCCGCGGGCCACGGTCCCCGCCCGCAGCTCCGCGTCTTCAGGGCGCCGCGTCCGCTCTCCGGGTTTTGGCGGCAACTGAAAGGAGCGCGCTGGAGGCCGGCGGGGCGACCCTGCGCTGCGCCCCAGGCCAGCTGTCGGGCGCGCCGGGTCAGCGGGAAGGCCTGGCGGGGTCGCGAGGACCCGCTCCGGCTCTGTGGTGCAGGCGGAGCGCCATTGTCCGCGGCGTGACGCGGACGAGCGCCCCGCTGCCTTTCTTTGTGCGGAGGAAGCCGAGGTAGGTTTCTCCGAGGAAAGCCACACCTCCTGGGCACGGGGGAGGAGACAGCGGGCGCGCACCGCGGCCCGAGCGCCCACTGACCTCGCGCGGGGCGCGGCCGCGCGTGCTCCGGCTGCCCCGCCGGGCACAGGTACCGCGGCGGGAGAGCCCCGCCCGCCAGCGCCCCGCCCGCCAGCGCCTCGCCCCGCCCCGCCCGCCAAGGCCCCGCCCCACGGAGGCCCCGCCCACCTGGCCCCGCCCCGCCCGCCGCAGGTTCGGGACTAGCGTCCGCTCGCCGCGCGCTCAGTCTGGCTCGCACCTTTCTCGCCAGTTGCGGCCCGCAACTCGACGGCGGGGCCTGCGCGCGGGCCCAGAGGCCCAGATCCCGGCCTGGGGATCCTTCACGTCGTCCCTGAGCGTTTCATACTCTGAGCAGGCGTCGCGGCAGCCGGCTCGTACCTCGGCGCGCACCGGCGGCGACTGCGTGCGCCCGGCCCGGGGCAGCATCCGGATCCGCGGCGGCCGCGAGGGAGTCGGAGCCGGCCCAGAGCGCTGCGTCTCTACCTGTGAGTGTCTGCCCGGGCCGCGGTCGCTCGAGTGGGCTCGCAGCTCTGCGGGGAGGGGGCGGCGAGGGCACCGCCTTCTCAGCGGGTGTCCAGGGGACCCGCCCGGGCGGAGCAGCGGAAGGGTCGGGCTGAGCTCCATGTACCGTTGGTGCCCGCGACTCTTCGGGTGGGGCTGCGGCCGCGCGGCCCCCTCCGCGCCCGTTGACAGGGCGTCGCGGCCGGCGCATTCTTCCATCGGAGGAGCAGCCGCGCTTGGCCACCGCGCCCCTTTTTTGTGGCTTTGCACCGGGGACGCGTATGGGCGCGCGGTGCAGATCTGTGGCAGTGCCCTTCGCGGTCTCGCTCCCCTGTGGAGGGCGGCGTTGTAGCCGGGACTCCAACCTGCAGATCTGGCGGTTGAAAAAAAAAATTAATTGTGGTTTCTGAACAGCTAAAGCGCTTACACCACCACCACCCCTTTCTCCTTGACGCTAAGTGCCTTGATACAAGTAGGAGACATGCGAGGATGAACCGATCTGGCTAGTCATTTTTTATGAATTATTGTACTCCATCCCCCTCTCGCCTCTGGGAGGCATGTGTTTCATCTTATAAATAGAATAGCATATTTTTTTGGCAGGACCTCCTTTATACCGTACAGTCTAGAGGAGGTCAGTTTAAAAATAAATAGGCACTTGAATGTTACATTACGGAGAGCTGGGCTGGGCAGGGACAAGCTGCGTGGACAGCAGCATCAAAGCTGGGAGCACAGCTGTGTTGAAAGGAGTAAAAGCCCCAGAGTGCAGCCCAGGCTGACAGTCAAGTAATTACATTTTGCTTTAAAAAAAAAAAAAAAAAAAAAGTGAGTGAATTAAAACGAAGGCGGGAAGAGGAATGTCAGGAGAGTATTGCAACATGAATCTTTCCAGCCCGGGTGCGTTGTGGGGGAGTGTGCTGTGGGTAGGGGGCTCTAGGGAGGGAACTGACAAACGTGTTAGGGAGACAAAGATGCCTTCCCCATCCCCCAGCTCCTAGTCTTTACAACATCCTAGAGTTTCTTAGGGATGCTGCCTAGAGAGAAGAAAAATTAAGATGGCAGCACATGTCCCTGCTTAAGTGGCAAATTCATCCAGGCATGTCCCCTTAGTACCACAGGGAGAAAATGGGGCACACTGGGAAGCAAGAAGGGTGTCCCAGGGGTATACCTAAGTTGATTTATATTTTCATTTATTTTTTTGCTCAAGTTGATTTAAAAGACTCCTATAGTGGTTCAACTTAGAAAAGTGCTTTTATCTAGCAACTAGGAAATGCTTCCTCTTTTCTGGACAGTTGTAGAAAGCTGCTTTTGGAAGCCGTCCATGATTTATATGGGCTTTTATTGGTGATTAAGAATGAGCTACGTAGGTATGTATGGGACACAAACCCTTTACAGAATAAAGCAGTCGGAGTGGCCAGTTGTGAAGTGTTTAGCACTGTCACATGTGAAATAAATAGTAAAGGTCATTTCTGAATTCAAGAAATGGTTGGAAGTCCTTCTTCAAGTCTTCTAAAGAACATAATGTTTCCTTCCCAGTGGGCCTCGCTCATTGCATAAAACAGAACTGCTAGTGCCCCAGGCTCCCAGATAAGAAGTGTAGAGGAGAAATTTAGAAATGTTTCTGCATCTGTGGCAGTTTCTGTTTTCCAGTGGTGTCATCTGCTAGAGATTTACATTGTGAATTCCAGTATTTGAACATGGTGCAAGGGCTGTGGCAGCCGCTACGGACGTGGAGCAAGATGAGCTCTTCCTTTGCTTTGTCTGTGCACAGAAATTCTGCTTTATGTCTCAGTGGGACGTGGAGAGGCAGCTAGAGTAATAAGTGCTGGATTTTTTTTTTTTTTTTTTTTTTTTGCCTTTTATTGCAAATTTAAATGTGGTGCAAGATACATAAATACAAAGCCATAACAGTGATTGCAGAAGGGCTCCCTTGAGCTAGTTTGCCCTGTCTGCTCTCCAGCTTTTCCTTTAATGTGGTGTTTTGTTTTATGTTCAACATGTTCACAAAAGCTGCCCTTTTTCACTTATAAAATTCCTGGCTTTCAACAGTATTGGGTAGAAAGCCACTTTAACCTATAGAACCAAAGATTGTTACCAAGCCATAAAACTTTCACAAGCTCTTTGCCCATTAGCCATAGCATTTATCCAGTGGGTGGATTACAATTCACAGCCTAAAAAGCCTCCAGGAAGACTGCTTTGATTTCTTTCCCCTCTGTGAGGGAGGTTCTTGCTTTTATAGAGGCCTGGCCTAGTTTCTTTTTAACCAGAATCTTTTGGGTCTTTTTTTTTTTTCATTGATTAAGAAGTTAAAACCTATTTTCAAATATACGTTTGCCAGAGAGCAAGTAGAACCATTTGAAGCTAGTAGGTCCAGTCAGCCACAAAATATCCACCAAGCATTGAAGCCCAAATTTCTTCTACAGCTGGAGCCATAGCTGAGTGGCGTAGTGCTTGGCCTGCCAAGTGCAAAGTTTTGAGTTCGATTTCTGGTACCAAAACAAACAAAATTTCTAATATAACATGTTGCTTATTACTTTTGATGTTTTTCTTGTTATTTATGTTATTTGGTGTTTTTCTTCTGTTATCCTTATTTGATGAGGATTTGAACCCAGGACCTGGCACATGCCAGAAAAGCATTGCCAGTGAGCTGCATTGCCACTCCTTACATCCTGCGTGAAGCTCATCCTAAGTATCAAGCACTCTTCTCAGCCCTTTATCCTCTGTAACTTATTTCTTATATTCATTCTATGAAAGAGGAACTATTATTGATACCCGTGTTTTACAGGTCTAGACACAGAGGACAGACCAGTTACATAACTCCACCAAAGTCAGACAGTAAAAAACATGCCTAAACGTGTATATACAATTGAACAACACTGTGTGTGTGTATGTGCGTGTGCATGCGCTTGCCTGTGTGGCTGATTCCACGTGGAAGCCGGCAACTTTTTGTGTCGAGTGTCCAGAGCGTAGGAAAGAACCCTTAAGTGCTATGCCTCTGGCCCAGACTGCTTGGGCACTTAGGCTGGCTCTGGTACTTACTACTTGGGTGACTTTGGGAAAGGTACCTCACCTGTGTATCTCAGTTTAACATTTGCAAAGATGGTGGCACTAGCCTATGAAGATCGAAGGAGTTAAACAATACAGTGCCTGGCCCAATGAAAAGTTGACGTTTTTGTTGCTTGTATTGCTTTCCTAGGCACTTGGCACTCACGCTGGGTGCTTTACATTCAGAACCGTTCTTTGAGGAAGTGGTAGTGTGCTTCTTCTCCAAATGAGGAAGCGGGCTCAGATCAGTTCAGTGTCTTGGCCATCATCACACTGCTGAATTAGTGGCAAGGTCAGGGTCCGATCTAGGTTCTTCCAGTTGTACTGAGAATTACATCCCTACAATCAGGGAGGAGAGGCAGAAAAAGTGTTAAATCTGATTACTGTTGCAGTTTTTGGCCTCTGACGAAGAACTCTCTTGTATTACTCTGCATCTCACAGTATTACCACCCAAGGAAGATGACAGTGTTGTGGCTTGTGTCTAGCTTTCCCCCCACGGCCTCATGCAGTCACTGGGGTGGGATTTTGGACTGTGATTAACTCATGATTCAGTGTTGTCATTGTAGGTGTGCTGTACCCAGCCTGGGACAGGTAGCCTGAGTAAGGAAGGGACAGAGGCGTGCTCTCTGCCTCTGCCTCCGCTGTGGTTGCCACTGCTCCTGCCTTTTTGCTCTGGGTGTTTTACTGTTTTCCACCACCGTGAATTACTGCCCTCTGCCAAGTGCAGCTGTGTCTTGGAGCTAGCCAAGTATGGACTGAAATCTCCACTAACTGTGATCTAAATAAAGCTTCCCTTCCTTAATTTTGGCTGTCAGGTATTTTGTCCCAGCAATGAGAGAAAAGTAAGTAAGACAGATAGTAATTGCCACCCTTAGGGAATGCAGTGTGTATTATTTTATCATTAATGACGGTTCAGTCCCATATATTCCACAACAGTGTTCTACAGCATGAAACAGCTGGAGTTAACATGATATAAGTAGTTTACTTTTTACCATACATGAGATTTACTGGGTGAAAATGTGGGACTCTGGAATGGGCAAGGAAACCACACCACAGCCAAGAATGAGGAATGTCGGCAGCTGAGAATGAAGGAGGGCTCAGTTTGCTTCAGAGTTGGACTCTACTGTTCAATCACCATGTTCTTAAGTTCTGGCACTCTGGATGCTTAATGCATGCTTGGTGACATTTCAGAACTTGGGGAAAGGCAGACTAGGCAGAAAGGCTCTGGGCTCAGTCCTGGCAGAGGGGCATGCCAGTTCTGCATAGGCCCAGGGTGCTGCCAGATAAGCATCTTACAAATGGAAGAGCAAGGAGGCCTTGAAAACCTAGGGCACTACCTGTGAGGTGTCCCCTGTCTTCAGTGCTCTGGGTTTGTGAACTAAGCACCTGCCAGAGGTTGCCCAGACTACTGGAAGGGACAAATAACTGAGGTTGCCTCAAAACCAAGGATAATAGCCCTGGAGCTGTCCAACTTGTTTGGAAGTGTCTCTTTCCATACCCGTCTCCTTACAGCTACCAAGCAAAACAACAGCCAGAAGCCGTAAGTAATGGTCAAGCAATGTTACAGCCATAGTCAGGTGGGTGTCTTTTTAAGAAATTCCGTCTTTGGCCTTGATGTACTTCAATGCCAAGTTTAACCAGAGTCACGTGATAATAGAATTTGATGGGAATCTCTGATGGGAAAGTAGTTTGAAAAATTTAACTGTGCAGTTTTATTATACAAAGTGTGACACTGATATTAAAAAGGTTATTGTTTCTAAGTAGCTAAATGAATTGTGTGAAAACTGATGGGTTCCAAACTAATCTTTACTTGGTTCTTGTAGCTTGCCTAAGTCATGGATTCATAGAACTCTAGAATCTCAAATTTAAAATTAAAGTTTAAAAAAGGTTTTCAATGATTGGGAAGTTACTGACTTGTTTGAGGTGAGGATTAGTCTTCCAGTCTTTAACTCTTTGATAAACTGTGTGCCAGTAGTCACATACCTGCGGTCAGCTAATAAGCAGCTGTCTGAAGTGCACATGGAGACTTGAATAGCCGCAGAAAAGGGTGTGTGCAAAACCAGTCTGATGAAGGTCCCTTTCTGTGGGATTTTGTCGAGCAGTTTACTGTGCCGTGTGCGCAGTGCACGTCTGCAGAGAGTTATTGTCCAGGGCTTCTCAGATCATTTTGCCCACAGAGCAGCTGCAGGACTGGTCTGACAGAAAACACACTGAGAAACTTCTAGCACAGACAGAAGCCATGTGCTGTAGAGTGCCCCGGAGAGCGGCAGGACGCTGTGAACTGCTGAGAGAACCACAGGCGATACAGGATTAGAGCTGGAGGAGCACACTAGCAGATGTCAGCATTTTGATGGTATGGTTCATTTTGATACAGTTAGCACAGTTAACTGGGCAAAATCAAAAGATATGAAAGATGAGAGATTAGAAAACATAGGCTATCGTCTTAGCCCTGAGCCAAATGGTGTAACTTGGGTATTTCAGAGTCTTTTTCTCATCTCCAACATGAGGCATCTGCTGTTAGATGATCTCAGATAGTCTCTAGGCCCAAATCCAATGAGCCGGCTCCACGATACCTATTAGTTTAGTAATCATACTAATAATAACATGAAACCGTAGCTTGGAAACCAGACCGGTGCCTGTGGCAGGGCAGTCTGAGCTGTCTGGAAGGCAGGGAACTTCAAAGGCAAGCCTCTATTTAGAGAGCTTACATGTTGGGGAATCTGTCATGTTCTGGTGACAACATGAAGGTCATATTTGCAGACACATCATGCCCATGATAGATTGCTGTCATGTGTTTAGTTGAGACAGACTTATTCTGTTCAAATGCACCATAATCATTTAGGCTACCCACATTTGTAAAATAAGCAAAGACATTTTTGGTGAAATGTGGTTTTTGCCGTTTAGGAATGTGTTTGACTTGTTAACCCTTTTTATTTATTTATTTTTCAAAACTTTTTAGCCTAGGGTCAGCGCAGAGTTAAAACATTGATTTTACCCCAGCAGGAGATGAGGCTGTATGCTTTTGGAAGACCAGCTGGTCAGAAGGCAAATCTCTTTCCTTTTGGAAGAAGTAGGGGAGGAGAGCAGCTCAGTGTTCCTCAAGCTCCTGGTCCTCTAATTCTGTTCTTCTGTTCTGAGGAATTTCCGTGTATCTTATGCCTTTTCCTGTCATGGCACTTATTATGTTATAGTCATCATTTATTGACTCATGTGGCCGCCTAATTAAAATCCCTAAAGGACAGTGACTCTATCTACTTGATCTTGGCATTCTTCTTACAGTTGACCTTAATGTAGAAATTTAGTGCTGGTCACATGATCTGATTCTTCCTGTAGTATCAACTTCTGCTACTTTTCAAGTCAAAAATAATCACCACTTATCTAAGTTGTCTTATTGTGGTAAAATTATTTCTTCCTACAACATTCACATTCCTGTGGGCTTCTGGTTCAGGCTGTAATGGTCATCCATGGGCCGTATAGAAGGCAGTGAAGCCTGCACCAAAGCTTCCTCAAAGTCTTCACAGCTGAGCCGTGGCAGTGCCTGCCATCACTTCCTGTTGGGCATGGTGTGGTACCCAGGTGTCCACCTAGAGTATAGGATTGTTATAGTTCCAATACTGGCCTAAATTGCTTGCCAGCCACAACCATATGAGCCATCTATGTGGGGCGTAACTATTTCTCATTTGGCTCTCCACAGTGAGTTTGTCATTACTGTGGACTCAATTCCTAGAATAGTATTTGGGAATCCGTAGGCCCTCGGTGGATGTTTGTTGTTGCATGAAGGTGTGCATGAGCTGCTTGGGACTAGCTGAAGGTATGTGGAAGCCACATCTCACTGGGGTGCCAATTGGAGGCTCATGGCTCCCCAAATGCATGTCCTGACACCAAACTGGAAATGATTTTCTTGATCTCAGCTGATGTGAGAATGAAATGTGTTCCGGTATAGTATTGAGTCTGCCTGCAAGCTAAGTTGAGTGTATATCAATGCTGTGGGTTCTATTCTAAACTCCTCTTGAAGGGGCCCTTTAATGCTGTGAGCTCACCTGGGGAAAGGTTCCTCTGCCAGGTGAGACCTCAGCGATGGCCGCATGTCAAGTTTAATGGAGAATTCTTGTCAGATGGGAAATTAGACTGCTGGAACCAGGACTTGAGAGCTTTTCATGTTGTGTTGTAAAATGTCCCTTAGGTGGCCACATCCTGCAGTGTTAAAAGAAATAAGGGTGGAAGACAGTCCCGAAGTGAGCTTGCAGCCCCCTACGCCTTCACCAGTTCTGGGCTGTGGGAGTCATGACTAGTATATCTGCTCTTCCTGTTGATTTGGAATCTTTTCACGCCAGGCCATTGCCAGACACTTCATTGTCTGCTCCTGAGTGGAGGCCCTGTCGCTCTTTCCACTTTATAGATGAGGAAGCCAAGGTTCCTAGAGGAAGTCTCTATCACTAGTTTATCCTTAATTTGCTACCAGGAAGGATGAGAAGGGGTGATGAAGTTTCTACATGGTAGGAAAAAGCATTTTGATACTTAGGATGCTCTTGTTTTTATTAAGTAGCTTACATTTTTTCTTGAAAGTTCGGAGAAAACTATGTGTTTCTGCAGATATCTAGAGACACAGAATCCTAACATTTCACGGCCAGAAAAGACCTTATCCCCCCTTTGACATGATATAATCAACCCCCCAAGAGTTTCAGTGACATGGATCATGGTTCTTTGTTCTTTTAAACTTTTTTTTTAAGGTAAGGAAAGAAAATATCTAGCCAATTATATTAGCAGATAATATTCTTTGGTTAAAGGAGAGGTGAGCCCTTCCTTTCTCAGTTTTCTACTTTATACTCTTTCAGAAGTGCTGAGCTTGGGCCCTGAGGACTAAATCCAAAAGACACTGAGCACTGGGTGAGGAACTACTATCCTAAAATAGTTCCTCTAATATATAAGTCTTGAGCACAGTTGAATATATAATTATCACCTCTGCCACATATAGCTGCCATGTGCTGTATGGCAGTACCAAAGGCTGCTCCTTTACAGCCAAGCATGGAAGAAGGGATGGATGTCTGTGTTCCCCACTCTCCAGGGCTCAAATGCTCAGCTGCTCTTTGCTTCTGTCTCTCACCTCTGGAGCCCCAGCTGCCATCTTGTACTCAGCTGCAAAACTTGCCAGGGTGGTTTTGCATCCACTGTTCAGCTCTAACTCAAGCCATTACATACTTCTTCCTCATCAAGTCCTACCTGGACTCCCTGTGTATCCTCCCTTTCCCTCCCCTTCCCTCCTCTGTCTTCTCCTCCCCTCCCCTACTTTCCCTTCCCCTCCCCTGTCTTCCTCCCCTCCTCTGTCTTCCCCTCCCCTCTCCTGTCTTCCCCTCCCCTCCCCTGTCTTTCTTTGTCTTCCCCTCCCCTTCCTTTCTGTGGTAATGGGGATTAAATGCACAGGTT
>PVKN010009069.1:12197-24361 GCA_004027915.1 Capromys pilorides
GAAAAGGTCCATTAAGTCTTAAATTGCCCAGGATAGGCTCATCCTTGTTAGTCTCCTGCTTCAGGACCCCCAGTACTGGATTGTAGTTGTGCACCACTGTACCCAGCACTCCTTCTGCATCCTAACTGGACACCTGGTTCTCTCCTTGGGACCCTATAGGTGCAAAGCTAAAGCTGTCACCTCACAGCTTATCATGTGTTTAAAGTGACAGTATGGCCTTGCATGATGGCACATGCTTGTAATTCCAGCACTTGGGAGGCTGAGGCAGAAGGATCCATGCGAGTGCGAGGCCAGCCTGGGCTACAGAAGTGAGCTTAAGGCCAGCCTCAATTGCATAGCAAGACCCTGTCTCAAAAAGACAAAAAATAAAACTAAAGTGACCATGTGTTCTGTTGTCTTTCTTTCCCATACCATCAGTTCCATCTGCTGTGGCTCCACCTTTGCCACCAGCTGCCATGCTCTGGTGGCACCAGATTACAGCAAAGCAGGATGCGGGCAGGACTTGTGCTGGTAGGCGGTACACAGGGAACCTCAGCGGCCATAGCCTGTTCAGCTGCCATCTCACACTCAGCTAACAACAATCTGTGCTAAACTAAAGTGCCCAGGTCTGTTTTTATAACTGTCAGCCACATCCTGCCTTGTTTTTTTACTTGTGATTATATAAATGAACTCAAAGGCAGGACTTCTCAGTTACTCAGTTCATTCCTCTGGGCTTTATCATGCCCCTATTTAAATCCAGGGCTCAAGTTTGTCACCAGGCCAAAGCTGCCTGTGGTCCCTTGCTGTACATGCACAAGTACACCTGCTGTGTCTTTCAAGTCACGGAGCCTATCAGTAAGATTCCTCTGTGCTGTGCTAAAATCCGCTTTTGATGTGTCATCTACCATCTAGCAACTCTTGGAAAAGAGGTGAACTAAGTGAGGTGCTGCGTGAATTTCTAACCAGTACCCACTGAATATCTGTTTCCTCCAGCCTCAGACCACAACTTTTACTAAAGGTAGATGTGATAATCATCTCTTCTTCCTTGTTTTGAAAATAAAGCCATTTGTCTATGTGTATGTTTAAACTACTCTAGGGGCCAGGGAGATTGCTCAGTGGCATAAACGCCTGCCCGGCAAGCACAAAGTCTTGAGTTCAATCCCTGGTACCACCAAAAAAAAATATACATATATATATGTGTATATATATATATATATATATATATATATATATATGCGCGCGCACACACACACACACACACACACACACACACACACATTACTCTAGGTTTCGAAGGTTTAGGAAAATGGTTCACTGATGTGAAGGTAGTAGTGCCTCACCTTAGCTTTCTGTTTTTTTGTACAGTGTTCATTCTGGTTTCTTGAGGTTTCCTAATCCACTTTAGGGCAGATAAGCCAAGCTTCCCCAACTTGAGCTGGCCTCATTGTTCCTATGTAGCCCCATCCTTTGGGTGTGACTTAGATACAGCCAGGGGAGCTGAGGTATGTAGGGACCCATGTTGTTAAATTTTCCTTGAGTCTTAATTCTCTTAAGACAGTATTTGCACATTTCACTCACAGGTAGGAGTCATTTTGCTTTTAAATGGCATGTCCACAAATATTCCCCTACTTCCAGAGATCGAAGATCTGATAGAATTACTCTGCTTTGCACTGATACACTGTTGAATTAATTGCCCGGATGGATATGGGAAGGTGAAAATGTCTTGCAGATGGAAAAATGAAAGCCTTTGCCATAAGAACAGAGGCCACAATTTTTTTGTTAAACGGCATTTTCCCCTGGTAAGAGTTACAGAAAAACTCATCTCGCATTTTTAGCAAAGCAGGCAGAGTTGGTGAGGAAGTTACCACAGCCTCTTGTAAGCTTTCTTATTTGCTCCTTCATTCCCCAGATGTTTGTTTAGCCCCTACCATTGTCTCGCTCCCAGACTGTGGCCTGGCAGGGAAGACTTTGAGTAAGCACTAGCTACAGGACAGTGTGGTTGGTATAGGCGTGAGGTGTCCACAGCTTCCTGGGGAGCTCAGGAGGCCTTGGCAGCTGACGGAGGGTCTAGCTGCAGCATGGGCAGTCTGGTTGCCAGTGCAGTCACGCACTCCCTTATCCCCCACCCCCAAAGGATTTCAAGCAGAGTGAGGCAAGGTTACACGAGATTCTAGATCGCTAACTCTGCTGTAGTTGGCAAGATAATGTGGAGGGGACTCACAGAGAGGTAGGGAAGCTGACGTCCTGGTGCAGTAGAGATGGTGAGGCCTAGAAGGAAGGCAGATGGAGTGGAGTGGGGGAGGGGACACCCAAGTCTGGGCTGAGGAGAGATCAAGGAAGGACTTGACTGGAAGAATGAGACAGGAGGAGGAGCTGGGAAGACAACTAGGTTTGGGTTTGGATGACTTGGGCCATTTACTGTGAGGCATATCCCTAGGGCAGGTAGGGAAGAAGGCTAGCATACCTGAGAGAGGCAAAATGGGAAAGCATGAGATACAGGAGACAAGTCTGATACTTCTCAAACTATCTGAGTAGGTCCACTTTTTTTTCCCATCTTAGTTTGATTTCCAGTCCATTGTGTAGTAAAGAAATACAGTGAAATCTATAGCTTTCAGCACATGTAGCTCCAGTACAAGTTGAACAATCTGCAACTCCAGAATTTATTAAAAATCCACCCATCACATATTTGATTCTTATAGCGTTGTCAAAAAGTTTTTAAGAGTTTATTTACAATTTCTTGCCATGGACTGGCCCTGGTCCATGGTCCTCTTTTTAGCAGGACTGGTCTAGACTTCGAAGGGCAGGCGCATGGACTGAAGTTATGGAAGTTATGTTCAGAGGTGGTTGTTGAATCTGTATGAAGAATGTGATGCAAGGGTGTTGATGAGGGGTGGGAGATGGATAATAGCCATTCAGCCTCATAGAAACACCAGCATCCAAGGTCAAGGTTCACACCTTTATCTGTAAGGGGTTGGTGAAGGCTTTGAGGGCCATATATGGTCTCTGTCCCAATTATGCTGACCTTTTAGGTCCAAAGCAGTTACACTGGAGTTTCTCAACCTCAACACTGCTAAGATCTGAAGCCAAATCATTCTTTGTCTGGAGGACTATCCTGTTCATTCATGAGTAGCAGTATTCCTGGCCTCTCCCAATATACCAGACACCACTAATCACACTGTACCTCCAACCTGTCATGAGAACTAAAAATGTCTTCCCACATTGCCACATGTCACCTGAGAAATGAGCAAAATCAACTCATTTGAAAACCGCTAAGCTGTAGAAAATCTATAACTAAATGTACATTTAATTGTGTTCTAATAAAACTTTATTTATAAATGTTTGGATTTGAATTATCCGTACTAGTTTAGACCCTTAACCTAAAAGATGGGCCAAGGGAAAACTGAAAGGGTTTTTAAAATAAAGTTTGAGTTTTTCAATCAGAGGAGGACATAGAATAATTTGTGAAGTAGCATAGAATAATTTTTTCAGTACTTACTCTCACTTTTAACACCCTCTTTTTGACCTTACTTTCTACCTAGAGATATTAGATGTCCACCCAACCAGAACACAGGAAAATAACAAACCACATAATAAAAGCTGTACACAAGCCCTAAGCAAGGCTGCGAGGGAGGCAACAGTGAGGCTGAATTACTTCTGTGAGGTAAGTTAGAGAAGAATTCCTCCAGGAAGGAAGTGACTGAGAGCAGGTCTGGGAGGATGTTATGGTCGTGAGAGGGGAGGAGGATGTTACATGCCAGAAATGAAGTTCTCAGCTTCAGATAGTGAGGAGGGAAGTGAAGTGTTAATAGCAAGGGAAGGAAGCCATTGTCCCCGTGAAAGCTGTGTGGTTGGTAGTCACATCCATGGTTCCTCTGAGAAAAGAATTGAGAGCATTTGACAGTGTTGTCTAAGAACAGGATTTGTTTTTTTGTTTTTTCCTTTCAGGCCCAGAGCTTTTATTGCTTTACCATTTTAATCTTTTCACCTTTGCCACAAAGTCAAACTCCTTTTGAGGTTCTTTTTGATAGTCGCAGAAGTACTCATAATAAGGTAGAGCTGGAGGGTTACCTGAACACTCCTTCCTCATTTTGGTTTCTTAAAAAGTCCAGTGAGCAGCCCTGCTGTTGAGGCTCAGTGCATCACTTTCGCTCGGAGCTGGTGAACTTCAGGGCAAATTGTCGTGGCTGGTGCCTGTGGTTATCAGCTTGGCTGTGGTTAAGAGTGCAGCTAGCCGTGTCCGAAACTCTAGGTCTTGCACATTTTGGCTGACTGAGCCGAGAGACATGGGGTTAATTTGAAGCTGTTTCCTAGGAAGTATGTCCGAAGTACTACGTGAGACAGTACCTACGTTGCCAACATGGACTATTCCAGTGGCAGCCATGACTCTTTAGTGTGTAAATTCTTTAGGGAATTAGTTTTAATTTTTAATAAGTTTGCTACTTTCTAGAGAGCCTCTGTGGAGCTTCCCCTTCAAGCAAATCAAGCTGTCTCTTATGGACGATCTAACAGGTTTTGTGTTTATGAATTTAACACTTTCAGATTTGAAGTTTATAGTATGCTAAGTGTTTGGAGAGGTAAAAAGATAAAGCCATGCTCACCAAAGGCTTTCAGGCTAGCTTACAGGTGTATTGCTAAAATCACAGCACACCTATGTCAAGTGGGGTTCAGAATGAATGCCCTGGCTGGGTTTTGCTGAAGACCTCAAGGTTGGCGCCTCTGCCTGTATTGACCAAGTCCTTGCGGCAATGCTGATCAGCTCAGATCCCCTAGGTAGGGAAGCCGGAAGCAGCACACCGCCAGGATGTTGTTAGATTCCTGTCCATCAAACAAGAGCGCCTGCCCACCGGGTGTTTCTGACCAGCCCTGAGTCAGAGAGCTGTGTAAACCAGTCCTATGCCGCAAGCAAGGCGTGGAGGAACCTGCTCTCCGCCTGCCTTGTAAGCGCTGGGGACCAATGCCCATGAGTCCTCTGTACTGACTCAGTTTTTATAGGAAAAAGGGCCAAGCGGCCTCACCTCAAAACTGGCAGTACTTTATGATGTAGACATTCTGTCATCCAATTTGGTCTCTAAAAGGTCTTCCAAATAGTACAATTAAGTCCTATAAATAGGAGTGTAGGCAAATTAGTAGCAAGTCTCCCACATGGCATTTGTGAGTCCCTATATGACCAGGGTCATAAAAGGAAAGTAAATACAAGCCGTAGCTGACTCATAAACGACACGTCCATTTCTAAATAATTGAAGGTGTGCTGCATCGGACTTTCTGAGTGGGTCGGTACAATGTGGGCTGCTCAGCCTGGCAAAGGCTTACGTGAGAGACCTGAGCAGCAGTGTGCTTCACTAATGGCATTTTGCAGTCTCACAGCATTTAGTTATTTTCAGTTTAGATGCTTTGGGGAGAGGGTGAGAATCTAAAAATAGAAAAGGCATCTTATCTTCTCAAATGAGTGGAGAGGAACACACTAGAAATATGAAAAGTATGTCCTGTTGCCTGGACGGTCTCTGATTACATTGATTACTGTCTTAGATTTCCATTTAAGTCCAGTGTTGAAATGCTACCACCGTATTTTTGTTCTTGAATTTTTAACATTCTTTGATCTGAAGAAGCCCTCCTGCAGGTTTATGTAAGGATCGGCATGAGTGCCCCCATTGTAGTCATATATTAGTGTTTCTGATATTGAAGGTTGTGGGTTGTCTTTGGATTAGCAAAACTGTACTTGGAGTTTGGACAGAAAACCTTTTTCAGAGGAAAGCCCGTGGATGTGTTTATATGGAAATGTGACATGGGATCTTAAAGAAATTAGCATTGACAGTGTCCCCACATTGGAGGGTTCACACCATCCTCTCTTACCCCATTCTGGAAGCACCTGCTAACTTGACCCCCACCCCAATTCCTTGAGGTCCTCCTATCACTCAGCTCCCGCCCCCTCCACCTCCTGCAGCCCATTCATCTTTCAAGAAGTCGAGGAGCCAAAAATCTGTTTCCCTGTAGTTTCTGCTTAGAAACCTTAGAGACTCCCAGAACGAGTCAGCCCCTTTTCCATTACAGTGAAATGAAGTCTTCAGATCCTGAAGAAGATGAATTGCCCCTCACTGGGGCTTCCTTCTGGCTGTTACTTGCAGCATTCTAAAGGTTCCCTCACCTCCCCTGGGGTAGCTAAGCCCTTCTATATAGTGTGGAACCCAGAATGCGATATGGCTTTCTGGACACTGAACCCAGTGAAATTCTTACCTTCCTCAGGTTGGCAGGAGACTGAATTACACCGGACGTAGCAGTCAGTGGGGAAGTGGTAGAAGGTACTTGGCCAGGTCACCAGTCTCTCAGGACTGTTGGCTTAGACAGGAAAGAAGAATAACTTGATGTTTTCACTAGGGGCTCAGATGGTGGTGCCCTGGATGGATGTTGGGGAGATGGGCGCACAGACACTGCTGAGGCAAAGGAAAACATGATCAGAAGTTGGAATGTCCTTGAAGGATGTGACAAGCAAGCCAGAAGAGGAACGTGGCACATAGGCTCACTTCCTCCAAGAGAAAAGCACCACAGGTCACTTGGAAGGCAGCACCCCTGCCCCCACCAACCCCTATTTTTATACATGTGTGTTTTAAATTAACATTACAACCTGTTTTTCAGGATGCATAACATTTTTGTATCATTCCTTTCCACCAAGAATTAATCTAAAACAATTAATAGATAAATCAAACATTCTTTTCTTAAAATAAATGGACTTTTTTTTAAATCCCAACCTCTTTGTTCTTTTCAGAGCCCTGTGAGTTGCCAATACAGTCAACTCTGCGTAATTCAGGAACTGATTTTTCAATGTAATTAAGAAAAATTATCCCTTGCTTTCTTTCCCTACCTCCTGGCTGCTGCTCTGTGTTGGTGTTATCAGCAGTGTCTTGTTTGCCAAAAGGATGATGAAGAGATGAAGAAAAGGCCCCTTCAGTTTGTTTTTTTTAAATACCATTGTTATTGCTGTGGTTATTTCTGCTGTTGGCACTGTCATTTGTGCTTAAGGCAGTCACAAGTAGTAAGTCATGAGAATTGTCTAGCGTAGTGCAGGCGTGACAGCTCAGCTCTGCTCTCCCTACCAAAAACAGGGCTTTAACTTCCTTGGTGGTCCTTTGTTTTGTGTCTTGACACCTTGTGTGTCTCCCGGGTACCTGCATGTGGGAGCATGTCCAGCCACAGCTGACTCTGCGACCTGCATCTGGTGGACGCTGTCCCCCTGAGAGTGGGTGCAAGCAGTCCGAGCTGACCTCTTTTGTTGGAAAATTTTTCCTTCCAAGTGTGTAGGAACCACAGCGTTTGTTTTCAAAGAATACAGTTTCCCAAATGGGTATTATCTCAAATGTCATCTAAGAGGGACAGGAGAAGCAAACCACCGGCCACAAAATAGGAGAAAGGGATTAGTGGTCATGGAGAGTTCACATCGCAGGATCGAGGGGAGGTTTGCTGAGACAGGGCCGTGCCAAGTCTTTCTTTCAGTCTGTCTTCGAAGAGTCAAGGAAGGTAGTAGGAGTGGAGGAATGGTAGCTAAAGGAAACTGGAGATGCAGGAGAATGAAATGCAAGCTGGGAAAGGAGTCATTGCTTGCAGGAAAGGAGCAAGGGTGGCCCTGTGTGTGAGTGGCCAGCACTCTCAGGACTTAGTGCTCAGGAGGCAAGACAGTGGGGAGCCCCTGCTGTACAGGCAAACCTTGGGAATTCTCTGCCCTGGCTCGTGGAGCCTAGAAGGGGGTTCCCTCCCTGTTCTAATGGAGTAACCCACTCCTGGTCCAGAAAACCTTCTGGCTTGGCTCTTCCTTTCCTCCTCTCCCCCAGCACCCTCCTACAAGCAGGTACCTCTTCACTCTGCATGTCCCCCAGCCCTGTGCTCTGATTCATTGATTTCTCTGTTGCCATTTTTGTCAGCCTCCAGCAGTGTCCTAGGCCATCTTTTCTTAACAAGATAAGGAAAGGTAGGACTTCGTGTCAGGGCATTTAGGACCACTGCACCGTAAAGTGTTGCCGCTAGCTCCCCTTCGTGCAGAGGTCCCACGCCTGGGTGACTCCGCCTGCCTGTGTTCCCTCAGCTGTGTGCTCTGCCACTTTCCATTCCTCCAGATCCCGGACTCTCTTACCTCCTGCCTTTTCCTTTGGACTTGGGAGGTCTTTCCCATTCTATAAAATAAGAAATCAGTGCCACCCTTTGACACAAGACTGTGGGAAGAAGTTACCTGTCCCTTTGCCAAGCTCAGGTGAGATGGGGCTCAGCCCTCCTCAAGGTCTTTCTGTAGCCACGTGACATCATGCAGACTTTACCCCTGGACGCCTTTTCCTATAAAAATGTTGCTGTTAGGATCCATAGCTCACCTCCATGGACTCTGCCAGCCTATGTGCTGTATATAACATTGGCTCTTCAAAAAAAGTATACGCAGGGCCTGATACATTTTTTATTTTTCTAAATGGCCACTTTGTTCCCCTGACTTGAAAATCCAAAATCATGGAAGGATATATATATCATGGTAATTTTTTCTTTTGCCTTTGTCCCTCTTCCACCTACTTTTGCTGAGGACAGTCAACATTGCACGTTTCTTGTATATGTATCCAGAAATATTTTGACACACAGAGTAGTACAAATATGGCTATGTGCTGGGTGTGATGGCGCACGCCTGTAATCCCAGCACTCGGGAGGCTGAGGCAGGAGGATTAGTGCAAGTTCGAGGCCAGCCTGGGCTACAAAAGTGAGCTCAAGGCCAGCCTGAACTGCATAGTGAGACCCTGTCTCAAAATGACAAAAAATAAAAATAAAAAATAAAAATAAAAATATGGCTATGTGCTTTTGCACCTCTCCTTTTTTTTCCTTTGAAGATGTACATCTTTGGGCTCTTTCTGTATCACAATATTAAAAGCATCATCCTTTCTTAGATGCAATAATGTTCCTTTGTGTGGATGGGCTGAATTTCTTGAACCAGACCTCTGTAGGCGGATAATCAGGTCATTTCCAACCCTTGGCTGTTATAAACTGGCTGTATGAATACCCTTGGACATGGTCTGCCTGTAAGTGAAATCTAGCATCAAAGTGTGTATGCCTTACATTTTTGATAGAGATTGTCAGACTGCCTGCATTGTCGCTGGGCTTGTCCGTGCTTTGGTCAGTACTGCGGACTGGTCCCCTATCCTCCTTAGCTGGCACAGTGTCACATGCTTGCATCTTCAGTGAGCTTTCAAATGCATTCTTTGTAATTCTGAAGCTGACTGAATCCTAGGAAGTGCGTTCATTAAATGGTACCCTGAGACTAGACTCCAGCGCACAGCCTCCTGGCATAGTGCTCGGCACACGCTGCCCTGGCGGGATGGCTCAGCACCTGTGTCACAGCAGCATCTTTGACACACTGTGATGTTAGCATGTTAGCAGCAGCAGCAGCAGCGGCGGCCTCCCAGGTTCTAGTGAGTGAATTCATGTCAAAGGTTGGAGCAGTGTCCGGGCGTGGGAGAAGCTACCACCAGCATCTCTAACTGTTGTGAGGAGATGCTGAGAATCACAGGGAAAGGCCCCAGTCCTTTACAGCCTGGCCTCTTTTTTGACCAGTAAAGGAATTATTCCCATGGCATTTCAGCATAACTGAGGGCAGAGATGATGTTAAAAAACAGCCAGGAAAGAAAAAGGAAAACTGATTGGAGCTTCACAGACAGCTACTTGCTGATAAGCTGGGGGCCCGTGGATTCAGGAAGGGGAGGAAGAAGTGGGTATGAGGACAGGGGCTGTGGAGCACAGGGGATCGCCCCTGCGGGGGCAGGCAGGGTTGCCTGAGTCTGAGGAGGGCAAGACGGCTATGATAAGATAGAGCGGCCAGGTAACCAACTTGCTGATGTTGTACAACTGACACATGTACCCAACATTTCATTTTTTAAAACTTCCAGTATATTGAAAATCTCTTACAACTCGTTCAGAGTAAAAGTTCAGTGTAAATGTATTATTTCTAAAATTGTACAAACCTATATCCCTGTCAGGCAGCAAAATACTGTACTGTGCAAGCATTTGTAGAAAAAAAAAAAAAAAAACAGTCTTGCTGTCTGCTGCTTACTGAGCTCTGCATCATCCCTTTTCTTACCTTTCTCCTGGTTTCAGGCCACTTCAGTGCCCACTGACTTAGGCCGAGCTTTCTCCAGGCCAGGCAAACCTTGGCTGGATGCCTACAGTACTCATGCCCATGCCAGGCAGGGGCTGACCAAAGGGGCCTGGCCAGGAAGCCTGCAGACCATCCAGTCCTCCATGCACCCTTGGAGAGTGGTACCCCTCTCCTCTCCTCGTCCTCCCTATCCCAGGTGGGGAAGTTGTTCCCACACTTGTTCTTGGTGGAGGTGGGTGTGGTCGGCAGCCCCTTGGTCAGCCTGCTTTGGATCTCCTCCCTGTACCCAGAACTGTCGTCCTGGGCCTTCTCAGGCCCGGTTGCTGGACAGCACACCTATGCCCACTGTGCAGCCTGCTTCCCAGAGTTCGTGGTGGTGGAGCACAGTTCTCGTCATCTGTCACTGTTAGATGAGTTTAAAATTCTTGTTGAAAGGAAAGAAACGTGGGGCAGATGCAGACGGCCTCCAGCTGCCACGGAGCACACATGGCTTTCTTCAAGCCACTTTCTAACCCAACTTTGGCATATTTGCTGGCAGGCTCTGTGGCAAGGGGGACAGAGTTGTTGGAAAGGTTGCAGCAAAGATGGGAAAGATTTTAGCTTCTCTGTCTCAGCAGGTACAAATGAGGAACTGGAGGATTATTTCCCAGAGGTGAGGGGGAAATAAAAGCCTGAGCTCCCTGAGGCCTTCTAGCTTGTCACATCTAATCGCATCTCATAGTCCAGGAAGGAAGGAAGGCTGTGCTAACGTTCCGTGCTCTTGCAGATGGCCACGGACTTAATCTCTCCCAATACCTCTGCTTATCTAACAGTTTCTGTAGCTTAGGAGTCTAGGTAGGGCTTAGGTCCAGGGTCTCTCTCGGCTGTGATTGAAGTATAGATCAAGGCTGTGTCTCAAAGGCTCAGCTGAGCAAAGATCAACCACCAGGCTGCTGACACCATGGGCACAGTTCTCCACAGGCCCCTCACTGCATGGAAACTTGCTCTTTAAAGCCAGGAAGACAGATCTGTCTCGTGGGCTCAGATGGGATCTTCTGTGATGGAGCCTGATCTTGTCTGTGAAGAGCGTACGTCTTTGCCATACTCTTATGGGTAGAAACAAGTCACAGGTTCTGCTCACAAGGGCAAAAGACCAATTGTGGGGTCCCCTTAGGATTATGCCTACCCCAGGAAGAGGATACAAGTTTCCGAATATTCCCAAGTGAAAGCCCAGTTTATTTTGTATGGTTACAGTGTTGCTGTTGTTTCCATGATGCAGCTTTGTTGTTTTCCTTCCACGTCAGGGTACCTCCAGATGGTGACATCTTTTGCTGCCTGGTGCTCTCCACCTTCACCACTTCATTCCAGCTCTGGCTCTTTTATTTTCCAGCTATATGTTACTGAGGGTGTATTTTTTTTTTTGACTTCTAATCTCAGTTTTCTTTTTTTATGGGAATCCATAGAAAATGGACTCTAAGATTTTGTTCTACATTCCTAGAATCCCATACTAGGATTTTGTTGGGTGCTTCTGTATAGTCATTGTCACTTAGTAAATGTTATTTTCATCTTTCCTTATAGTATTACAGTTAGTCCTCAACTTAGAAATGAGTCCCACTTGAGGAGAGCCTTCATAAGCTGGATCTATTCCTACCCTAACAGAGTAAGACTCAGTAAACTTGTGAAAGTTTGCAACTTGAATGTTCATGAGTGGGTACTTCCTGTGAACATCTAATTATGTGCAGAACTCCAAAACAAAATACCAGAAGTCTTGCTAGTGTACATAACAAAAGAACAACTCTTATTTCAAAACAATCCCTGGAGGTCATACACTGACAGCGCTTCCTAGCTGTGTGAGCCACTTGTACACTGCTGGGGTGCAATGCCCAGCGACGGCAGTTTACAGGAGTTTGTTTGGCTCGTGGTTTCAGAGGACTCAGGTCATGGTTGGCTGGCTTTAGAGTGGAAGTGACCCTGTGAGGACAGCTCCTCAGCCCACTGCAGCCCAGAAGCTGAGAGAGGGAGGAGATGGGGCCGCGGGTGGGAGCACTGTTCTAGTTCATACCCTGGCTCCCAACAGCAGATTCAGCGAACTCCT
>PVKN010009070.1:10063-24316 GCA_004027915.1 Capromys pilorides
GGTTCAGTGGTCTAAAGCGCCTGCTTAGGAGGGCTCAGGCAACTGCGGGGACTGCAGTTTGATCCCCGGCACCACATGCTGCGCCAGCGCCACCACCAGGGCAGGCTGAGCCAGCCACAAAATGAATAAATAAAGAAACAAACAAACACAACAAGCAAACAAATAAATAAATAAATAAAATTAAAAAAAAAAAAAAAAAGATGCTAGGACGGAGGGGCGGTCTGCGTTGCTCCCCGCTGGGTCTTGCAATCCTGAGCCGCCGGGAGGGCAGCCCCGCCCCTCCCAGGCCGGCCTGCACCACCTCCGGGTTCCCCGGAAGATGCCGCACAGAACCCGCCTCCCCGGGTCCAGCTGGCACGGGGGAGCCTAGCTCAGAAGCGTCGCCCTGCGGGCTGTGCCGGCCTCTCTAGCCACCGCTGACGTCGGGCTGCCCAGGAAAGAGCAGCGTTCGCCTTGCCCAGGCGCAGAGGCGTCTCTGTCCCTCGCAGCACCGTAAGTGTCCGCCTCGCGTGTCCGGCCCCGGGACGGATCTCCCGGCCGTCTAGGCCCGAGCTCCCAGCAGCCCGGGAGGGCTTGGGTGACTGTCCTGCTGGGCGGGGTGCCCGGCGCGACCGGCACAGCCGAAAAGCCGGGGTGGGGGCAGGAGTGGGGGCAGGACTGGCGCGCCGCGCCGAGCGGAGGGGGCTCCGCGGACGGCGCGTCCGGGCGGACACTGAGGGAGGAGCTCGGCGGCAGGGGGCTCCGCGGACGGCACGGCCCCGCGGACACTGAGAGAGGAGGTCGGGGGGGGGGGGGGGGGGGGGGGCAAGCAGGGGCAGCCCCTGAGTGACTCAGCAGCTAGAGCCCGCCCTCTCGCTGCGCTGAAGTCAGGGCGCGCGGGCCATCGGAGCCTTTTCTGCTCTCTCTTCCGCTGCCCTCTGGGTCTCAGCGGTTCCGGAGCGGACGGCCCCACTCGCGTTGCCTCGGGTCCTCCGTGACCGGGTCTCTGCCTACGCGGAGGAACGGCCCGGCCGCCGCGCCGCAATGACATCTGGGCGCGGGACAGACGGAGTATGGGGCGCAGTGCAGGGAACCCGCACGGGCCAGTTTTAGCAGGAGCCGCCCACGGGGAGAATGAATGGGGGGACACGCTGGGTCCCCGCTGTGGGCGGCGACACCGGAGCCGCAGTGGCTTGGCGCAAAGCTCGGTGAGTACCCGTGGGCGGGGTTCTCAGCGCGGCTGGAAGACACGCAGCTGGGTCCGCAGTTGGCGGCACCCTGAATCTCGGGGAGGCTGGAGGTCAAGCAGTGGGCTCTTGCGCTCAGGTCAGGGCGGTGGCATCCGGGGGGCGGGTCCGGCGTCGGCGCAGCGCGCCGGGAACGTTGCTGGTGTGTGGGTAGGAGTGCGTCGGGAACTCTGTTCTGCTCGGGCCCAGTCACCCGGGCGTCGCCAGAGCCGCGGATGGGGTGGGAGAGGTGGGTGAGGGAGGCCGCGTCCCTCGACGTTAGGAACCTTCAGTGGCGTCGGGTTGCACAGAGACTTTGTGCTTCTTCCTGGGGGTGTCGTGTGCGAGGAGGAACCGTGGGGTAACTGCGAGGGTAACTGCAACGCGGGGATCAGCGCTCAGGCGCTCTTCAGATGCGTTCGCAGAATCCGCGCGGTATCTAGAACCCTGCAGCGCGGCTCTGTCCACCTGCTCTCTAAGAGGGACGTAGGGAGGTTCTGCCTGGTGCGGAATAAATCTCAGGTGGGGGCCGGCGAGATGGTTCAGTGGTCTAAAGCGCCTGCTTAGGAGGGCTCAGGCAACTGCGGGGACTGCAGTTCGATCCCCGACACCACATGCTGCGCCAGCGCCACCGCCAGGGCAGGCTGAGCCAGCCACAAAATGAATAAATAAAGAAACAAGCAAACAAATAAATAAATAAATAAAATAAAAAATAAAATTTAAAAAAAAATAAATCTCAGGTGGGCTTCGCCTGTGTGATCCTGTGGCCTCGGCCGCAGTGGCCGCTGCGGCCCCACTGACGCGGGTGAAGGGCCGTCCCCCTGTCGACGATTGCGCCATTCGCTGGGTTTTCCGCTTCAAACGGAGGAAGAGAAGCCAGGTGGGTTTGCAGTGCCTCCTCGACAGCCATGAAAAGGCTGGCTAGTAGTCAGGGGATTTGGAAGGGGGGGGGGGGGTCTGAAAGCTGGTGACAAACGAAATTTGAAGGAACTGTACTTAAGCTGCCCGTGAGGACTGGCGACAGACCGAGTTCCGATTCTCCAGATGGCCACGAGAGGGCACCCGGGACCGCAGGTTCAGGCTGTGTCTGAAGAAGGTTTTGTCCTCCAAGTCGGGTTCTACTCTGACAGCTCTGCCGGCCCTCTCTCTCTTCTTTTCTTTCCTTCCTATTTCTGCGGTGTGGGGATGGAATCCAGGGTCCCAGACGTGCTGTGCGGTGAGCCGCCCCAGCGTCCCCCTCTTCCGCGGCCCTTTGCTCTCCCTTCGACCTCACTCATTTTGCAGGCAGTAAGAAGCATTCTGGTGCTATCACCTCTCAGGTTTGCCTCTGGCTCAGACCCTAACCCTAGAATTCATCTACACAGCTCAAAGCAGTTTGTTACGGTTGGTGTCTAGTTGTCCCCGCAAAGAGTCACGTAGTCATTGCGGGCGAGTTTGTAGAGTTGGTGATTAATTCATGCTTAGTGTTGGGATTATGGCTGTAAATGCTGCTGGGATTGTGGATGTGACAGCCTGAAGCCAGTGTAAGGAGAGGCGAGGCTTGCCTCTGCCAGCGGGCGCTGCTCTGCCTCTGCCGGTCCCTTTGCTCTTGGCTGTTCTGTGGCCGCCATGAACTGTTTCTCTCTGCCATGTGCCATCCTGCCTTGGAGCTCATTGAGTATGGTTGAAACCTCCACAAACTAAATCTTTCCATCCTTAAGTTTGGGTATTGGGTGTTTTGTCCCAGCAACAATAGAAAAGTAGCTGAGACACAGTTCATTTGTATTTCTGACAGCATCTGGGAGCCAAACTCTTTCACTCCGAGCCCTCGGGTGTCCCGTGCCCATTTTTAGGATCATTTTTATCCGTGCCACTTAATTTTACAGAGTGTTGGGTTTCAACATGGTGCTTTTATGCATGCATGTATTTGGAGTGTGTTCATCTCCCCAGGGACCTCTCCTAACCTTCTTCTTGTCTGCCTTCCATTGTGGTGTTATCTTTTCTTATTCCTATCTTAAGAAATCATGTTGTAGGGGCCGGTGAGATGGTTCAGTGGTTTAAAGCGCCTGCTTAGGAAAGCTCAGGCAACTGCCAGGACTGCGGTTCGATCCCCGGCACCACATGCTGCGCCAGCCCCACCACCAGGGCAGGCTGGGCCAGCCACAAAATAAATAAATAAACATACAAACAAACAACAAGCAAACAAATGAATAAATAAATAAAAATAAAAAAAAAAAGAAAGAAATCATGTTGTGGGTTTGGGGAGATAGCTTAGTGGTCTAAGCTCCAGCCTGGTAATCACAAGGACCCGAGTTCAATCCCCAGGTCCGCATGCCATTCTGGCCCCGACTCTGTCTTAGTGGCCCGTGCTTGTAACCCCAGCACTGGGGAGGCCGAGATAGCAGGATCACTACAAGTGTGAGCTATAAATAACAAATACATAACTAAAAAATCATGTTGTACTTATTTTTCTGTCTCGCTTACTTCATTTCACCCAGTGGCCTCTAGTCCCATCCATTTCCCTGCAGGTGACATGATTTCTTTCTTTGTTTGGCCTTTTTTAAAAAGATGCATTTGGTTATTGCAGGGTCTCACTATGCAGCTTGGACTCTGCTATGATGAGTTCCCAGCTCAGGGTGCTGTCAAGAGGTGGTTCTGGACTGGAGGAGGAAGGTCCTGGGGCCCACATCTGTCCCTAGCTCCTGCCTCTTCCTCCCTCCTCTTCCTCTCTCTGCCTCCTCTCTGCCCTGAAGGAAGTTACTGAGCATCCACAGATGGAATACTAGGCCCCCCTGCTCCGTGTGATACTCAGCAGAATGCCAGTAGGCAGCATCGCATCTTTTTCAGTTAATTAATTAATTTTAATGTATTTGGTACAGGGTCTCCCTACACAGCTCAGACTTGCAGTGATCCTCCTGTTTTCAGCTCGGCACTGGGAATACAGGTGTGCTTCATCAGGCCTGAACTATGGGAGGCTCAGCTTGCCCTGAGGACAGGGCTGGTGGAGCACGTGGTGCTGGGGATCAAACTGTGGTCCCTAAGCTTGCCTAAGCAGGTGCTTTAGTCCACCGAGCTGTCTCACCATTTTTGGCCTTTTGCAGACAGGGTCTCTGCAGTTCAGGCTGGCCTTGAACTCACGATGTAGCCCGCACTGGCCTGGAATTTGCAGTGATCCTTCTGCTTCATCCTCCTCCCTTCCCCATACTCAGCCATAATTTCATTCTTTTTTATGGCAGAGCAGTAATATTGCATTGTGAAGCTGAGCATGGTGGTGGCACATGCCTGTAATCACAGCGCTGGAGAGGCTAAGGATTGCCATGAGTTCAAGGCCAGCCTGTGGTACATTGTGGCAACTCCCCCTGCCCCGTGATACTTCATTGTGTTTATGAGCCACACTTTTGTCACCCACTCATGTGTTGATGGGGATTTAGGCTGCTTTTTTTTTTTTATGAGCAGAACATATTTATTGAGGGAAAGAAAGCTTCTGTCCAAGAGAGAGACAGGAGAGGGGTCCCGAGTGGGTGTCCCCCCTTAGACTGCTTTTATGTCTTGGCTATTAGGAATTGTGCCGTAACAAACATGACAATGCCGGCATTTCTATAATGTGCTGACTTAAACTCTATTGAGTATAAACCAAGAAGTAATGGGCAGAGGATATAGCTCGGTGGTGCAGGGCCTGGCCAGCACGTGCAGGGTCCTCAGTTGGATTCTCTGTAAACATCCCACCAAAGGAAGTGATACAATTGGGTCAGATGTCCACTTATATTTCTATCTTCAGATTCTATATTAATTTCTATAGTTGCTACACTAATTTGTATTCTTGCTAGTGTTACCCCTTTTCTCCTACATCCTTGTCAGCATGTGTGTGTGTGTGTGTGTGTGAGAGAGAGAGAGAGAGAGAGAGAGAGAGTTGGGAATTGAAGCCAGGAACTTCACACTGCGCTATATCCATAGCCCTTTGTTTATTTCCATTTCAATTTTGAGACGAAGTCTCCCTACACTGCTAGGTGTGTAGACTAGGATTGAATAATTTGTAGTCCTCCTGTCTCAGCCTCCAAGTGCTGGGGTTACAGGTGTGAACCATCATGCTGGCCTGGCCTGTGTTTTGCATTCTTGATGATAGCCCTGCTGCCTGAGTGAGGTGGCATCTCAGTGTAGTTTTGAGTTGCCTTTCTCTAGTGGTTAAAGATATTGAGCATCTCTCCCCATACGTATTGGTCATTTGTACCTCTTTTTTTTTAAAGTGTATTTGGTACAGCGTCTCACCATGCAGCTCAGACCTGTATGATCCTCCTGTTTTGAGCCTCCCTGGTGCTGGGATTATAGGCACGTGCCACCATGCCTCATTTGGGTGGCAGGATCAGTGTGCCTGGGGGTGGGGTCAGTGCAGCATGTGGTGCTGGAGATCGAATCCCGGTACCTGCACTTGCTTAAATAGGCACTTAGACCTCTGGGCTCTCTTGCCAGCCCTGTCAGAAGTGACTGGTTGAGCCGGCATGGTGGTGCACGCCTGTAATCCCAGCACTTGGGAGGCTAAGGCAGGAGGATCAGTGCGAGTTTGAGACCAGCCTGGGCCACAAAAGTGAGCTGAAGGCCAGCCTGAACTGCATAGAGAGACCATGTCTCAAAGTGACTGTTTGCCTTTGTGTTGATGCTGGGTTGTGCTGGGTTGTTTGGTGTGTGGTGTTTTGGTAGCTGGCCGAGATTTTCTTCCGTTCTCTAGATTGTCTCTTCCTTTGGGTGTTTACTTTGCTGTGCAGAAGCTTTTCATGTAATGTGATTCGTTTGTTGATTCTTACTTTATTTCCTGTGCTGCAGAGCCCACTCAGTTCATTGTTGCCTGTGCCGATGACTTCACCTGTTTCCTTGATGGAGACCACTGCTCAGTTCTGCTCCCTAAGAGCAGGATTTAGTATTACCAGTTGGCTTTTCGTGTTTGCTTGTGAGCTCGCTGGAGACTCAGGCCCTTGTCTGGAGATGGGCGGTGGACTCATAGTAAGTGAACCTCTGCGAGTCACTGGTCCCCGCGGGGTCTGTATTGGCTGGTGAAGCTGTGACACCTTGCAGTGGGTTCTAACTGGTCGTCAGCTTGTTCCACCCAGCTGAATCGAACTGGCGTGGTGCTGGTGTGATGAGAAGCCCACTGAGGATGTTGCTGGCGGCGTATTGGCCTAAGAGGCAGAGCTGGAGAAGCTGTTGGAGCCGTGTGAAGCTCCTGGTTCTCCTAGGGAACCTTGCGATGCAGGCCTTCCTGGTGAGCTTGGCCGTCTTGGACTGTGGAGGAGCTCAGGATGGCGCTGTGGCTGGGAATGCCTGTGGCTCACTTTTGGGGAGCTCTGCTCCTCCTCTTGAGCATCACTTCCTGGCTCCAGAAGAGAAGACAGTGCACAGCTCAGCCTCCTGGAGAAGCGCATTGTGTTGGCTTTCCTGATGGGAGCAGCTCTCCCGAGGAGGGGCTTGGGACCTCAGCATCACTGATGATGGCTCTGATGCTCTGAGCATTGCTTTCCAGTTCAGACCCCTCAGCCTGCTAGCATGGTCCCTTCCCGCTGGCATGGACCCTCCTTCCCACGGGCATGGCTACTTCCTCCGTGGGCACGGACTTCCCAGCCTCCACCACGGACCTTCGGGCCTGTCAGTGCAGATCTGTGAAGCCAGGCTTTCCAGATTGTCACCCAGGCTCTAGGCCTCCAGTTGGACTTGGGAGAGGCAGGGTTCTGAGCTCTGGGTTTTCAGATGACTCGGGCAGGCTGTTCGGACCCAGGCCCTCAGCTGGATTGTTTGGTCTTTAGGGTGTGGACAGATTTCCCTGCACTTTGTTTATGATTCTTTGGGTGACTGTAAAATAATCTTATATGTCCTGTACTATTCCCCTTGCAAAAACCCCAAACCATGACGCACCTCAAAGTACAAGATAAGGCCACAGCTGAGGATGTTTGGCTCCAGGCGCAGTTAACTAAAGCCTCTGTAGCTCCTCATCCAATAAGTGTCAACCTAAAGATAAAGTCGTTCTCTTTGAGTGACATAATTTTTCCAAGGTTCTACTAGAGTCCGTCTTTTTTTTTTTTTTCATTGGGTATCGAACTCAGGACCTTGTGCTTGCCAGGCAGGCACTCATGCCAATGTGCTATCTCCCAGCCCTCATGTTTTTTTTTTTTTAATGAGGAAAGAAAGTATGTATTTAGAATTAGCCAGCTGGACTCACTTTAGATGATCCCAACTTTGTTGACAATATCCAATGCATCATAATTGGGAGCCAGTTGAACATATGCCTTCTTCTCTCCATTAGGCCTGATTATTGACCTTGGCAATATCAATACCATAGAACTTCTCTCCCTCCCTCTCTCTCTCCCTCCTCCCCCCCCATATATATTATGGCCGGCTCAGCCTGCCCCAGGAGTGGGGCTGGCGCAGCATATGGTGCTAGCGATCGAACCACAGTCCCTGTGGTTGCCTTAGCTTGCCAAAGCAGGTGCTTTAGACCCCTGAGTTGTTCACCAGCCCTCATAGAGCTTTTTACAGATTGTTTGATCTGGTGCTTACTGGCTTTGACATCTGTTATGGTCTGTGTCTAGTTGTCCCCCCAAAACCTCATGCAGTCATGGGGCAGGGACTTCTAGAGTTTGAGATTTACTCATGATCCACTGAGATTATGGGTTTTAGTACTGCTGGGATTATGGATTTTAGTCCTGCCAGGATTATGGGTATGGTCTGAGGTGAATATCCTGAGGCAGAGAACCTGAATGTATTATAAGAGAGGTAGAGAAACAGACCGTCTCCCTGTTGCCTTTGTTGATCAGTTGCCTCTGTCGCCAATTGTTGCTGTTCTGCAGCCATGAACTGCTGCCCTCTGCTTTGTGCCTCTCTGCCTTGGAGGCAGCTGAGTATGGACCGAAACCACTTCAGTAACGGCAAGCTGAATAAACCTTTCCTTCATTTTAAGCATCGGGTCTCTGTCCCTGCATCGAGAGGAGAGTAACTGACACAACATCCACAGTGAACACGAGTGTGTTGTTGTCCTCGATTTTTCATGGCTGCCTTTGTGGTCACCGGGAGCTTGATGGCACAGTGGTCAAGCTTATTTCTCCTGGGGCCACTTTTCGAGGGTGTTTGGGTTGCTCCCGGAGCCGCAGTATCTTGGGACAGCAGAAAGTGGGTGATGTTCGTATCTTCTTTTTGTGGCTGTGGATGCTTTTCATTACAGCCTTTTTGGCCTTCAAAGCTTTTGCTTTGGTTTCAGCTTTGGGAGGGGTAGGGGCTGTCTTTCTCAGGAAGAGGGTTTGGAGAGGGTCTTCTTTTTTTATTAATTAATTAATTAATTTTGTATTATGGCTGGCTCAGCCTGTCCTGGGGTGGGGCTGGCACAGCATGTGTGCCGGGGATCAAACCATGGTCCGTCCAGTTCCTAAGTTTTCCTAAGCAGGTTCTTTAGACCGCTGAACCATCTTGCCGGCCTTGGAGAGGGTTTTCTTTTGGTGCCATAGCCATGTTTTCTTTAGTGTTGTTATGGTTTGTGTCTAGTTGTCCCCCCAAAGCCTCATGTATTGTAAGAGAGAGAGAAACATACTTGCTCTCTGTTGTCTCTGTTGCACTTGTTCTGCCGCCATGAACTGCAGCTCTCTGCCTTGTGCCAGTCTGCCTTGGAGTCTGCCGAGTATGGACTAAAACCTCCAGTAACAGTGAGCTGAATAAACCTCTCCTTCCTTTTGGGTGTTTTATTTGTCCCAGCAACGAGAGAAGAGTAAGACAGGTGTCTTCCTCTTGTTTCTTTTTTCTTCTTTTGTGGTACCGGGGATTGAACTCATGACCTTGCACTTGCACTTGCCAGGTAGGCACTTGTGCCACGCAGCTATTTCCCTGGCTCTTAGAGTTATTATTAATCTGATATTCCCCTCTATTTTCCTCTAACAAAGTACTTTCAAAATACTTTGGTCCATGCACAGGTTTTTTTTTTTTTTTGTGGGATCGGGGTTCAAACTCAGGACCTTGTGCTTGCCAGGCAGGCACTTGTGCTACGGGGCTGTCTTCCCAGCCCCTCACAGTTTTTTGTTTTGTTTTTAATGTATTTGGCACAGGATCTCACTACACAAGTTGGACTTGTAGTGATCCTCCTGTTCTCATCCTCCCCAGTGCTGGGATTGCAGGCATGTGCTACCATGCCCAGACTCAGTGCTGGCACGGCATGTGGTGCTGGGGATGGAACTACGGTGCCTGTGCTTGCCTAAGCAGGTGCTCAGTCTGCTGAGCTATCTCCTGGCCCCCAGCTGATTTTTTTTTTTTTTTGCAGAATCGGGTATCAACTCAGGACCTTGCACTTGCAGGCACTTGTGCCCCTGAGCTATCTCTCCAGCCCAATACATGAGTTATGTTCTTTTTTTTTTTTTTTTTTCTTTTCGGTATTGGGGATTGAAATTTTTTTTTTCCCGGAGGCGGGATTGAACTCAGGTCCTTGTGCTTGCCAGGCAAGTGCTTATCCTACAGAGCTATCTTCCCAGCACCCCCCATGCCCCCAGTTGATTTTTGTAGAGAGTAAAAAATGGGAATCTAGTTTCAGCCTTTTCCATATGGCTAAGAGGCTTTTTCTCCAAAGTATATTTTATCAAGAAACAAATGGCTATAACTCTGAGGCTTTGTTTCTCTGTGTCTTATACATGCCTGTGTTTGTGCCAGTACTAACTCGGCCATCCTGACTCAGTCTCCTGAGTGCCGAATTTCACAACAGGGCAGGTGCTGTTGTTTGGTATCATGGATTGTGTTCTGGCTGGCTCAGTCTGCCCTAGGGGTGTGACTGGTGCAGCTTGTGGTGCTGGGGATCAAACCGCAGTCCCTGCGATTGCCTAAGCAAGTGCTATAGGCCGAACCGCGGTCTCTGCAGTTGCCTGAGCTTTCCTAAGCAGGCGCTGTAGACCACTGAACCATCTCACTGGCCCCCTATTTTGTGTTTTTTAGGGGTGGAGGTTTTGAGACAGGCTCTCATTGTGTAGTTCAGGCTGGCCTTGAACTAACTATATAACCCAGCCTGGCCTCAAACTCACAGTGGTCCTCCTGCTTCAGCCTTCCAAATGCTTGGATTACAGGTGTGTGCCACCACACTGGTTTTGTAGTCTAATTTAAAATCAGGTATTTTATTGCTTCCCGAAAGGCTCAGTTTCTTTCCCTTGCTTTGGCTATTCTTGGGCTTTTTGGTTTCTGTATACATTTCAGGAATGCTTTTTCTAGTTTTGGGAAGATTTGATGGGGATCGCATGACTCTGTAGAAGGGGTTCGGTAGCAGTTCCCCTAGGCCCCGAGCATTGGCGTTCTTTCTGCCGTGTCATCACTCTTTCTCCATTGGGCTGAAGCTTTCACAGTACAGGTCTGTTTTGGTGGGTTCCCAGTTTTTTAATCAGCTTTAGGGAATCGTATTGTTTTTTTAACCTCCTCAACCCAGTTCATTACTGGCATAAAAACCTGGACTTTAATGTTGATCTTCTCCCCTACCCCCTTGGGCTTGCCAGGCAGGCACTACACCTCTGAGCTACATCTTGGGCCCCAAAGTTTAATCTTTAGGGGCTGCTGACTACCAAGTCCATCTTCACAATTCAACCAGACCCACAGATCCCATCACTCACCACCAGAGGGCGCGAGCATTCCACCTGGGCCTGTGTGCCCACTGCTTCCTTCTAACTTGCTGTTGCGTTTTCCTCTGGGTGGTGACCTCTTCCAGAAGAGAAATTGCGCCACTCCCTCGTCCACTCCCACAGGGGAAAGGTCAGACCTTTCCCGGTAGCCTCTCCTCTTTCTTCCTGTTTAGTCCCTCCCAGTCCTTTGCTGCCCAAGTCTGCCCAGGGAGATATCCTGACCCCAGATATCCTGGGATGTTGTCTCCTTTAGCCCTTCCTTTGTTTGGTTTACTTGTTTCATTTTTGGTGCCAGGGTTGACCTCAGAGGACCTTGTGCTTGCCAGGCAGGTGCATGTGCTGCTGGGCTACATGTCCTGCCAGGAGAACTTCCAGTCTCACCTCAGGTTCAGCGCACTGTGAAAGTGTAAAACTCATTTACTTGAAACTTCGAAGTCTCCACAGACAGGCTGTCCCTGCTGATAGGTTTTCGACAGTGTCGAAGCTCGGAAACAGGCAAAAGGAAAAAAGGAAAGGGGCTTTATTGTCTTGGAGGACACAGAATCTGGGACAGATAAGGAATTCTCTGGATCTGAACAAAGGGAGGCTGAGGCTTTTATGGCCTTTCGCCAGGGCTGGATTTTGAAGGGGATGTTTAGATAGACCTGAGGAGCTGACTGGGGCCTTCCCTGAGGTGGCGGGACAGGTGAAAGGAAATTGTACCCGGGGCTGCGTTGCAGAAGAAGAGGAAGTGGTCTCTGGGAAGATTAGCTGTTGTTTTAAGGGCTTCAGCCATATTAGGTGACCACCATAACTCAGCAATTCTGCTAGGGCCAGAGCCTATCACCAACCCCACCCAGGCACCCAGGCACTGGTGTGACAGATAAGGCTCAGTGCCCTGCCCCTTGAGCGTGCCTACTTCCTGGGCCTGGGGTGCCTCCTGAACAGCCTGCTGTGGATGCCAAGCGGCAGCGTGACAGCCCCTTCACCTCCTCTGCCTCCTGAGTGTCTCCCATGGAACCGCACTGGACAATCCTCCAAGTTCTCCAAGGGGGACCTGCTCCTCAGCAACCCAGTTACCTGCAAAACCACACTCTGGCTCTGTTCCCCACTACGTTTTATTTTATTTTTTTAATTTTTATTGTTAGCATTTCTAACTGCATTTTTAGCCAGGCATAGTGGTGTGCCTCTGTGATCCCAGTGCCCAGGAGGCTGAGGCAGAAGGATGACTGTGAGTTCAGGGCAAGCCTGGGTTACAAAGTGAGTGCAAGTGCAAGGCCAGCCTGAACTGCCTAGTGAGACTGTGCCAAGAAGGCCGAAACAGACCTGCATTTTGTTTGGCGGGCTGAAAAATGGCTCACAAAGGTACACATGCCCAGCCCTAGAGGCCAGGAACGTTTCATCCCAGTGCAAACAGCTCTGCCAGTGTAGCTTGGGTTGTGGCATGGGCATGGTGTTTCCCATTAGCTAGGCGGGACCAAAGAGAGGCAGGCAAATCAGAGGGAGGCCAAGGCCCAGAGGGAGAGGAGCCTCTGGGCTGCAGCACTGGCCACTGGTGAGCCACAGAGGGACTGGGCTGTTTCCTCCCGCTAGTCCTGGCCACCACAGCCATTCTGACCTGGCGGGATTTCCCCTGGGTCCTGGGCTTCCCAGGTGCTTTGTCTGTGGGCAGCTATGGAGTGGTGGCTGTGGGGAAGGTCCCAGCAGGCAGGGAGTTACTGGGAATGGGCCACCCACTGTTATGGTTTGTGCGTAGGTGTCCCCCAAAGCCTCAAGCAGTCAAGGGGGTAGTTTCTGGAATTTGTAATTGATTATTGTGCAAATGGGTGCTGCCCCAGGGCCGGTGACTGGCATTTCTTTTTTTTTTTTTTTGGTGGGACTGGGGTTCAGACTCAGGACCTTGTACTTGCCAGGCTGGCACTTAGCTATTGCCTCCAGCCCCTGATTTGCATTTCAGTGTAAGAGAGGAAGAGAAGTTAGCTGCTTGAGCTGCTGCTACTCCTCCCTTCTCTTGCTCTGTTGTTCTTAGCTGCCACCATGAAAGCTTGCCTTCTGCCACTCAGCCTTGGAGCCAGCTGAATATGGACTAAAACCTCCAGTAACTGTGAGCTAAATAAACCTCTCCTTCCCTAATTCTGAGTATCGGGTATTTGTCCCAGCAGTGAGAGAAGAATAACTAAGATGCCCCCCCAGAAGAAGTGGAACTGAGAGAAGTGGGTCTGCTTTTGTTTTCATGCTGGCTTCCTGTCCTAAGCACCTGCCTGGGTCTGAGAGCAGCCAGGGTGCTGCAGGGAGGGAGCCGCTTTCTAGAATCTCCCTGAGGCCCCTCCCCAGGGCCCTGTCCTGTTCTTGCACCAGCAGGGTGCTGAGTGCTGGACTCCTGCCTGCTGCCCTCTGCTCAGGGCTCCTGGTCTCTGTCCCTCCTCCTGCACCTAGAGAGGAAAGTGCTCCATGTGACAGTGTTAGGGTGGCAAAGGCAGCCACAGAGACTTGACCACTTGCACTGTCTGTAATATCTGTTAAGACCATTTATGAACCAGTAGGAAGAGTCCAAGACCCTCTCCTCTTCCCTCCCCTCCCCACTCCTCCCTCCCCCACATCCTCTCCCCTCCCCCTCCCCTTCCCCACTTCCTCTCCCCTCCCCCTCACTTCCTCTTTCCTGAGGCTGCTTAACTGGCCTTTTTCACTTCCAGACAAGGCAGCAACAAAAATGAACTCCTCCCAACCAGCCAACTGAACAAAAACCCCACAGGAAGCCCCATAAAACTACAGTGCCAGCCACTGGAATTTTGGGGTTTATTAATTTGTTAAAGCGGTGACATCACCCTAATTAATATACATTGGCACTTGGCAGCCCTCTCAGAGGGCTGACTGGTGCACAGAGAAGAAAAGCCAGGTTTATGTCAAGTTCAGGATCAGTGATTTAACAGATTTGTTTTTTTAAATTCTGCAATGAGATATTTTAGTAATATATGATAAATCTGCAGGAAAATTATCAAATGGTCTATTTAGTTGTTAAGCAGAAGGAAAGTAAGGAAAAGGCATTTGGGTAGTTTTGGGAATTCTCGTCACCTGATGTTTTAGGGGACCCCTTTGAAGAAACACGGAGATTGTTCTTTGAACAGTGCGCAGTGGCAAACGAGAATGACAATTATGATTATCTGATTTAGTGATTAAGAAATAAAAGTAAACTATTTCTTGCTACTTATTGGTTATGGAAAAATCAAGTGTTGTGTTCTGATCACCGAGAGCCATTTGGGGTGCAGAGCAAGAGTTGGAAAAGGCCGTGGGGAGCAGGTAGGTGGCCAAGTGGGTATGTGGCCGAGCGGGTATGTGGCCAAGCAGGCAGGTGGCTGAGCAGGTAGGTGGCGGAGCAGGGAGGTGGCCGAGCAGGCATGTGGCTGAGCAGGCAGGTGGTCGAGCAGGCAGGTGGCCGAGCAGGCATGTGGCTGAGCAGGCATGTGGCTGAG